>VZRU01008041.1:334320-359133 GCA_013398155.1 Pedionomus torquatus
TCAAACCCTTTTTTTTTTTTTTTTGCATTGGAAAACATCACTTCTGCAAGCCAAGACGTTTCCCTCACATCAAATTCAGAAAACAGTTTAGAGGATCTCTCACCCTTGCTGGTCAGCTGCCATCATGCTGGTTAAACTTTCAACAAATTCTAGTCCTGAAAATACATCACCTTGTGCCTCGTAAGCCCTGTAGCAGCAACCCTGATACATACACATGGATAATGCAAAGTTCACTCTATGCACAAGGCTCTGATTTTGCAGGAGTCCAAGCTCCAGTCTTGCCCCAAGCCAAGTTTTCTCTGTGCTTCATATTTCCTGTGCTCTGTTGCTAGTTGAGGATCACCAATCCAGGATCTGAGTTACAGTGATGAAAAGTTACAGCAGTGACTTGATGATTTTCCTTATGTCCTTGGAAAGATTTTCCTTATGACTGTCCAATTTGGAACTCCTAATTGCCCTTATTGTGTCTTCCAGATACCAGCGTCTGCTTCACCACTGCTACGCACTGTTAGTCACACTGGTGAAAAGAATAGGCAGAGCCCTGCTATCCTGAGCTGTGGTGTGTAGTATTCTCAATAACTGTCATCTCACTATTTTACTTCGTATTTAGTAAGAACCAATTTCCCTCCCATATAGTCAGACTTCCAGACAGAAGGGGCCACTGTAATCCATTAATCTGACCTGTATACACAAGGCATAGATTTTATTTTATTTTTTCATAGCAGCTGGGTCGAAGTGAGTTTGAAAGACAACATATCTCGTCTTAAAGAATTCAAGTAAAGGCAAGTGTCTTACGCCACCTACTAATTTATTCCAATGTTTAATTATCCTTGCTGCTAGGAAATTGCTCTTTCAAGGTTGAATTTGTCTAACTTCAACTTTGAGACATCAGAACTTGTTATGCCTTTGTCTGCAACACTGCACACCCATCCCATTTTCATGGATAAGTAACTATACATGGTGCTCCTATCACCTCTCCTTGCTAAACTGAATAGATTGTTTTCTTTGAAGACTCACATTGTAAGATTCAGTTTGAGTCACTGCAGCATTTTTTGGACTCTCCAAATGTTTCCAAGTGCTTTTTTACTCACGGGTACCCACCCTGGATATAATGTCATTGTGGTCTATACACACACATTGTGCACACAGCAAATATCATCTCTCAGCCATTTGGCTTTCCCCTTCTCATTTATCTAATAATGGAATTAGACTGTTAACTGCCTACACTGCACAAAAACCTCGTGGAGTCCATTACCCATGCTGAATCCCCAAGTCTCTTTGTGCGTGTGTTTTCCAAGGGAGCATCTTTACCCTGCCATTCATCACTGATCTTTTTCCTTCCTCACTACGGGGCCTTGAAGCAGGGTGTGTTAAAATACATCTTGTAATGTGACAATTTAAGCAGGTGTTTGAGATCCCACATTCAATTTGAGAACCATTTCTCTGAGGCTGACAAATCGCTGGCATAAATGACACAATGAGCAGGCCTGAAGCTGACCGCTCTGTTAGTCTACCTTCTTCAAAGCCTGTTTTCTTCTCTGTGTCCTACTTTCAATGGATTGTTACATGTATGTGATTATGTCATTTTTTTTCCCCTTGCCAATTCCATTTTGTGTAGTTCAGCTATAAGAGCCAGACTGAGGCAAAAGCTTTCTCCAAGTATAAAGTCGAGACAAATATCTTTCCCCGTTTTTGTGCTTACTCAATGTTTATTTATGAGATACAGAGTAAATATGTGGTCAGTTGTTTTTGTCTGAGGAAGGCATCCCATTTAAATTTCAGTGTTTAGCATGTTGTTTTGAGTAGATACCACATATAATTCATTTATTGATGATGCTGCAAAAATGTTTGCCTACGTTTCTTTATACCTAGGTTTCTGCATAATGCATAGGCTGAGGGCATCTCTCATTTGGGTGTAATGAGATTAGCCAACAGAATCTCAGGAAAGGATCTAGATTGAAGTGTTAGGGTAAACACATTACTATGCATGCACACATGTGCATGAACAGGAACGCACACTAATCCTAAAGAAACCCGCATGCAACCACTCCCTACTTGCGCCACTCCTCCAATATATACTTGCTAGCTTTTGCAAAGTTTCTCTCTTGACAGACACGGATCGACAACTTTTGTTCTCTTCACCTTGTTGCCTGAGCAGCAGGGGACAAAGGCTGCATAGCAGGTCCACATATAGCGCAGAGAACAATGGTAAACAGCATTCAGAAGTCCTGTACACCTCCAGTCAACAGCAGAAGGACCCACGCTGATGAGGACTCAGCACCCTGCTTAGAGGCAGAGGCCGCCAAATGTGCTGCTCACGTGCAGAGCAGGTTGCTGGCTGCCAGCCTTAAGCAGGGAGAAGTCTTTCGGTCCCAATGCCTTAGCTACATAAGGCCCCTTGCTGCTGTTGTGTGGCAGCCATAAGCTCTCCACAACAAAAGAGAGAGATAGGCAGGCAGATAAGGCCATGCTCAACTGCTCCATCAGCAATACGACAGCCACTAACGGCAGGAGGAGGACTGTCAGAGGCTTCCAAACTGCTTGCATGAGAACCCTGGGGAAAAGGAAACACAGCGTGAACATGGTCCTGGAGACATCTACATGGGTATGTGCTGTCTCGTGTCTTGGCTACTCATTACAGACCCTTTTCTCAAGACCAAGGATGTTTTCCCCAGTGTGCTGGCCAAATTTCACTTTGCCTCTAGGTTTCCTTTGTGTTTCAGAGCAGGCACAATACTCATCTTCATTTCCTCCCTCGACTCTTGTTAAAGTTTGCCTTGCTCTATTAAACAACTCGCATGTTGCAGCCAAGGGGCCACCCCGTCACAGTTGTGGCTGATGTGAGCCCTATACCCTCAAGGCTGTCCAGTCATTTCTATGAAGTGCTTCCAAACGTACCTGCATGTAAAATATATGCCCCCCTGTCATTGCTCTCTCAGTAACTGAACAAAAATATGGGCAATAGCAGAGAGCTCACAAAGAATTGTGAAAAACTCAGCTTCCCCATTATGTATTATGCATTAAAACCTGCCTCTATTGAGCTGTCCAAGATAAAGTCCTACTGGCATTTGATCAAAAGAGTAGGAAATTACCTTGATTTGTCCTGGCTAGAGCTGGCTGCCTCATGTAAAAAGTATTTGTGAATAAATTATTTGCAGATTGATGGGGAAAAAGTGAGTAATTTATTTGATGAATATTGTTCAGCTGGCTATTGAGCTAACTAAATCACGAGGAAAAAAATATTGGTGAATGATTTATTTGAAAATCTTGTTCAAATTTGACTGGAGAAAATGGGCAAACAAACTGTTTGGCACTACTATTCAAATGCCAGTAGACCTGGGTAGTGTTCATGCACTAGTAAAGCACACCCTGATGCCCTCATAAAGGTATTGAAATGCAAATTCAAATCATCAAATCTACACTCACCTTCTGCTTAAAAAAGATTCTCCTCAACCACAGTCCGAGAGACACCTATTAATGAGCACAGAACAGATTCTACATTTGCAGTTATTTATTCTTACTTACTATGAATGCACTCTGGAAATTGTCTTGCCTGATATGATAGCAATGAAAATAGAGTACCTTTGACTCTTCTACTGCCTCCCTTCAGTGGATCTCTAAGCACTTTACAAATTTGAATGGGTTTAATGTTACAGCTGTTCTGTGAGGCAGGAAGGCATAATGAAACCCAGGAAAAGTAGAAAGCACACACCGTGTGCTACAGGTTTCTTTACTTCATAAACTCTCAGACTTCAAGAGTGTTTGTATTCAATAGAGCACATCATTTAAAGACTGAGTGCATTTTTCAAATCTGGCTGCCTGAAGTTTGGTTCCTAACTACTTAAGCACTCATAAACAGCTGCTTTATGTTACATGCTGGGCTCTTGTTGAATTTGATGGAATTTTTGAGCGCTAAACACATGAGGAAAAAGCTCCATGTATTGTGGTATTTCCATGCGTATGTATAGATTTAGCGGCATATGTCCAGATGCCTTGGCTGCGTGACAGTCTACAGGTTAGAGCCATAAAAACTAAGAAACAGGCAGGTTGCAGAGACCTGTCCTTGGCTGTGGGTTGTGCATCCATATCACTGAGCAAACCACATGCAAAAATGTTCTCCAACCTCTTAGCCAGTAAATGGGACATCCTCCTACTTCATGCCTCGCTTTTGCACTTCCAGCAGCAGGGCTGCAATCCCTCTCTTGCTTTTTGGTTGAAATTGTGAATGCTTACTGCCGAATATGAGGGGCTGCACTTCAAAGCGCTAGATAGATATTAAAAATTTGGGGTGGGATGTTATGGCAGCTATGGCATGAACAGTAAGGATAAAATCAACACCCTATTCAAGCCACCGGACATTTTCTTGTCAACTTCAGTGCAAATAGGATTTGATCTCTAGTACCAAATTGAGCATCAGCAAGCAGAGAATTATTGAACATAATGTACATGCTAAGGCAGTATATGCCAAAATTATCCCCCAGCAACTTGCTGTTTGAACTCCTACAGAAGTGAATAATTAAAGAACCAATCTAAAAGATACATATTTTTATGTAAGGAAGACTGAATATCAAATTAAAGATCTGCTGTCAGCTTAAACACAAATAAACTATAAAATCAGGAATAAATATTTGTATGATTGCTGTTGATCATTAGCAGCAGTTTAAAATCCAGATTTAACTCCACATGATTTTTGTTCTCTTTCCCACTGGCATGTCTCCTCTCTTGAACTAGGAGAGGAAAATCAAAAGGAGTCAATTTTGCTTTCAGGTTTTCTCTTTCTGCATTGTGGCTGCAAAAATCATAGGGGAAGATATTGCTCTGTTTTAAAGGAACGGTTTTCATTAGAAAGAGAGAAGGAAAACAATAGAAACATTTCTGTTGGCATTTGTTTGTTTTTATATAGATTCTCCTAGGCAAAATTGAAGTCACAAGGGAGGGGAGAGTCCCTGCTTATAACCTGAGCAGGTACAATTCTCACCCAGCTCCAAATTCCCTCTCTGGATACAGCGCAGTCCCACTCCATTTTGGGAGCTTGCTTCTTGTTCACTAAGGTCAGTCTGAGCTTAGCTCTTATTTGTGTTTTTTACCTGTGAGACTGCTGTCTTCCCACATCAGAAACAGGCTTAAATCTTTTTCTGACCTTGATTGCAATGAGTAAGACATCCATGCAATGAGGATAAAACAGATTAAAACAGAAGCAGTAACAGTGCATTTCTCTGGCAGGTCCCGGAACCTCACACATTGTTGCCTTCTACTACACAAGGTCCATAACCCAACCTTGACTTTAGGCTATTCTGAGACACAGAGATTAAAGAAACAAGAAGCCAGGAGGTCTCTGCCTATGCAAGACTGCAGTGTTACACATACAATACACTGAGCTGTCACCTATTATCCTGAGTTGATTTAAAATAATCTATAATCCAGGGATGAGAAGTGAGCACCATAGGATACAGCAAATCCTTCTCATACAGCAAGACAGTATCATCACTGTACCAAACCATGAAAGAAGAAACATGCTGTCTCTTCAAGAGAGGACTTCAAGTTTTTGAACACTGAGACTACAAGAATGTTTTCAAGTGCATTTACATTAACAGGAGATAATTAAGAGATTAGGCAGGGGCTGGTGATCATGAACCTGTCCGACAATCTGGACACATTATTAATGAGAGCCTAGAAACAGGAAAGAGGCATGATATAAGCTAATACATTCACTGGAAAAAGTCAAGGGGCGGGGATCTCAGTATAAAGGATGATCCAGAAATCAGTCTTTCGGGGGGGGGGGGGGGGGGGCCCCCCCCCCTTNNNNGGGCTTCCCTTCCCTTAATGAAACTGGAGGAGATGATATGAAGACCTTTGTGTTCTCAGATGAAAGTCAGAGAAAGTCAGTGAAGATCCCATGTGTGTTTTTCATGTTCATTTCTAACTTGCAGTGCCAAGCAAAGAGATTAGAGGTGCAAAATACATGCAAATTAAAACCAACATAGAAGTTCAGTAACGACTGACAAACTGAAAGCTCTGCTTTTAACAGAGTTCCAGAAACAAACTCTGAGAGCTTCATGCACAAGTAATAAAGGAGAGCAAAGCAACCTCTGTACTTATTTTATTTCCAGTTCCTTTGGTATACTAATAGTCCAGCATCTCCTGCTTATTGCAGCTAGCTGTCTTCTTCCCTCTGTTTTGTTTTAACATCAGATGACCACCTAACTAGCTATTGAGCCAGCAGAAAAAAAAAAAAAAAAAATCCAGGTCAAAACCTGCAGATGTCTCAGTGTTTGTGCCCAGGGGACATCCGATAACAAGCTGCTACAGTCTGCCTGGAAATCCACTGGTTGGCTTGTTATTCTTCAGTGTCTTCATAAGGCCTCATTGATTCTAGTTTGGCACTTTGCTCTTGACCCTGCAGTGTTTTGGGGTCATCTGCAGTACAAAAGCCTCATCAGAACATCCAGCACTTTTTCTTTGGGTCTTGGATAACAGTCAGGGAAGCAACTCAGATGGTAGCATCTCAGAGAAGCTGTATCACACCCCAGACTATGAACCATCAGATGAAACATCAGCTAGGGGCTCCTGCAGTCTGCTAGGACACTGCTCCATACATCTATGCCTTGAAAATCTTGCATCTTGAGGATGTTCACTTTTAGAAGGTTCATCTGTGTTGGCAACACAGGGAATGTGGCTGCTGATCATGTGGTTTGCCAGGACAGATGAAAAAAAACATCACAAGGTAAACTACAGCACAAAGTCTCCTTGCCTACTTTGTGGCCGCAAGGACTACAAGCAAGGAAACACATTCAGATCTGAATCACAATATATAAAAGTCACACTAATTTAGACCCAAGAGACTTCACAAGAGGGCAGATTTTGGCTTTCTGTGAGAAAGCAGTGTCTGCATATAAAGTCGCTGGAAAATGTCCAATAAGTCTACGTATACTATGTCCCTCAAAATACACTTCTGTGACTGGGGAGTAGTTGCTATTATTCATGAATTGCATGTCTTATAGCAGAATAAGAATGTTTGGTAAAAACAGCATGAATAAATACTATTAGCATTGTTTTAAAGGGACCTCTGATCCAGCGTTTGCACAGATGAGTGAGCAAAACCGGGCAGGGCTGGTCTGCCTGTGGGCTCTGGCTATTTTCCTGTGTCCCCAAGGAAATCAGCATTTCTCTGTTGGTGGAAAGGATGAGAGCCTGTGCATTCCTCACCACTCAGACTTCCCACCGGCTTTCAGACCAGCTCTTCACCCACCAGCATGGCAGCAGTGCTGTGGAGCGGTGTCTCCTGTAAGCAAGATGACCCAAGAGCAAGGGGGCTTGAAGAGTGAGAAAGGACTAGTGAGAAAGGATGTATCATGGCATTTTCAGAGCTTGTCGTGGAGGATCAGGGCATCTGGGTAGCCTTGGAGACAGAAATCAAAGGTGTGTTGAGGGGATTTACATGCTGGCTTTGGAAACCCTGTTTCAATTTAAGATGATTAGCAAAATCTGTGAAAGCTGTCAGGAAACTGACTCCTTTTGCGTTCTTATAAAGGCATCAGACAAGACATAGCCTCTTTCTTTTTTCATTTCTTTTAGCAGGAATTCCCTAGGCAGTGACTGGAGAAATGTGTTGCTTTTCTCCTTGCTGAGACTAGGCAGCTGCTGTGCTCGCTAGATTATAACCCAGGCTGCATGGAAAGATTTGATTTAAGGCAAGCCTGGCTGATGACTCTCTGCATGTAAAACTTCCAAACAAGGAGGAGGGAGCAGCTGCAATTACAATTTTCAATTGGGAAGTAAGAAAATAGAGATAATTTCCCTTTCTGCAGCAATGTGAGTAATTATCGAAAAGAAAATTGTTGACTGGCAGCTAGAAGCCTTGCTCGTACTACCTAGAGCCAGCAACAGCAACACCAGCACAGATTAAACACCTGGATGGAGGGGCCCACTTCAAAATGTTAAATCTGCTTTCCCCATTCTCATGTTTATTTGTTTTTCATTCTCATTAACTTTGGATTTATGCTTTTTCTCCTAGAATGCAGTGTGTTTTATAAGGTTTCCACATGGTTATCTCTTCAGCGATTCCATGTTGCTACCACTTACATCTCAACAGCCGATCGAACAAGACTGCAAGGCATTCAGGCACTAAGCCTCTATAAAACCCTGCATCTGTTTCTAGATTAAAAGCAATATTGTTCATTCTCAAGAACATTTGAAAACTAGCCATATTTAGCAGGTGATGGGTACTCCCCACAAAGCTGCTTTCCTACAGAGCTAGTTTCCTGGTGCCATCGCAGACAGGGACTCCTAGCAGATTTCAGATAGTACGAGACTGACAAATCTATAGCAATAGTCTTCTGACATGTTAATAAAATGTCAAGCCAATTTTGGAATCATCTTGTGGCATACAAATCTGGACTTCTTTATCTGAGCATTGCCAACACTTCTGCTGCCATCTACAAGGAGGTGGTGCCCCATGTGATGAAAACCAGCGCAACTGAGCTACCCAAATGAACGCTGCAGAACAAGAAGTCCAGTGGTGCACAGCTGGCCTGAGTGACAATCCACTGAAATCCACTTAGCTACCAACACTGGAAGTCTACAGGATCTGAATTAGAATGATCAAGCAGTGAACTTTAAAACATCGGCACAATCTGCTACTGAGCCCAAGGGCTCTCAGAAATAATGAGTGCTAAAGAGCAAAACCCTCTTCAGAAAGGAAGATCTCACTGATATCTTACATAGCAGGTAATGCCTTTTGCATTTCTTATTGGGCTTCTGTAGCCAGTCTTCTCTGACTCCTCCAGTCAGCACATGTTGGAGCAAGTCTCTTGCCTATTCAAACAAACAAAAGAGGATGTCTCATCTTTCACTTTCTCTTTCCTTCATACTGCAGGGAATTACTGCTCTTCTCTTCTCCATTCTGCTTCTTATGTGGAGACAGTAATTTTTAATTTTTTATTTCAGTAAAAATAATACAAAGCTTCATGAATGAAGCTGGCAAAACACAGAATAGGGCTTTACTCTTCATGCACAAAGATAAAATGGTAACATAATATTTAATCAGGGAGTGAAAGAAAGAGAAGTGAGTTCATTAACTTTTCCCTTGAGTGAAAACTCCTGTTTTTATTCTTCTTTTATTTTTATTCAAATAATTTGCCAGAGAACACCATCCGTATGCAAATGCGTATGTGTTCTCAGAATACAGCTTTCTTTCATATAGATGATCATGAACTCACTCCAATAAAGGGAAAGAGTCAGGGTTTTTCTACAGAAATAATTGGCCAGGCAGCCAGCAGTAAAAGCTCTATTAACCTCCAATTATCTCTTCCACATTCCTAAGAGCTTGTATACTTCAGTGAACAGTGTTTTACAGCACTGGACATCACAAATCCAAATTGCATTCACCCAGGTTTAATGGCTGTTTTTCCCCCTACCTGCTGATGACAGCAGAAGAGGAAGAAGCAGCTTTTGCATTTAATTCTCCATGCAGGAAGATTCATGGTCTTGAGAGCTTTGGAGACTCTATTGGCTCTGTGAAGACCCATGTCTTCACTTCTGGATGCCAACAGGAGCTTTGGATTTTGCCTGGAGTGCTCTCAGAGGCAGGGCTGCCCGTGACACTGAAGGACAGGGGAAGGGCAAACAGGCTTTGATTTTAAATCATGGGCAAACATCATTCAAAAGATGACATTTGAAATGTGCCTGCAAGCACCAGAGACCTGGAAATGGGAATGATTCGTTTTACAACCAGGGGCAATGGCAGGGGAAAGGCTCAGAGTGACAGTTTCCAGCCACAGTCTGGGGGAACTCTGAGCCTTGACATGACTGCTCACCTCTACCCCCCTGACCTGTTTAACAACCACCAGTTACCAGCTTCCTGACTCGTATTGGGCACCGGCTCTGACTCATTAGGCATCCTCATTATGGGGAGAAATGCTCTTGTCGAGCAGGCATCCCAGTTAAACGAAGGCGCACAAGAAAGAACAGTGAAGTTTAGCAACGGGAGCGTGCCTGTTCAGAGACACTGATCTGGACCATCCCACTGAGCCCCACCCTAGCAGCTTCCCCGGACGGATTCTGATGACAGCGTACTTCAGCCCTAAAGCACAGACCACAATGACAGCATCAAAATAACTCCAGAGTTATTCCATCCTGAAGGTATGCTACTTTTAGAGGAGCCTGTGTTGAGTCTTTTCCAAGTGATCCCTCTTATGGGTGTTGCCTCCAGATACACCCACTTGGAAAGCAGCTTGCTTGAGTGAAAGTTTTTAAAGAGATGCAAACCCAATCATTAAAATAACCTAAGCAATTCCCACACCCCCTCCATGACATAAAAACCATACTCGTCTCCCATCACCTGGGCCTGTTATTTCTGGATTCTTCCTGCTGTTGTTTCCTTTTAGATAACCAGGTTATCAGAAGCCACTAATTTATGAGGAGCAGACAATAGCCAGGAGCCCCAGTCCCATCTTTGACGATGTTAGTTCTGTCAGATTAGTATGTGAAAAACAACCAGGAACTTCTCAATCAATCTTTCTGGAATATTTCCTAAGCAGCTGCTGATTCTTTCTGAGTAATAACAGAAAAGAAATCTGAGAGGAGAAACTGCAGCTGCTGCCACAACAGAGAGAGCTTACTATGAGACATTGCACTCTTTTGTTTTTCCACTTTATTTCTTTGGATTTTTTTTTTTGGGGGGGGGGCAAGGGAGGATATTTTTGCTAGAGTGATAAATTACTATGGAAAAATTCACCCCAGGGAATTGATATATACCTCTACTGACAGGCAGGTTCTCATACAACCATGGATGATGTCAGCTATTTTGGTTAGTAATGATTTTGTCCCCTGTGGCGTTTCTGTGCCTTTGCTACAGGACTCAAATTTTGCACTGGAGGCACAGAACTGGGATTTGAGTGATTTGCCACCAGTACCTGCCTCTTTCCAGTGCACACTGGCTCAAGTTACCTCCATTTACAGTGCCAGAGTGCTTCATAATAGTAGGTATCTTCTTATCTGCCTTGATGCTTAATGTGTTTTGATACTAAACCTTTCCGAGAAAGGATCATACGTGCGTTGGATTTTTAGGCCCTATTATAATACAATAACTGATAACAGCGAACACTCTCTGCAGTAAAATACGATTCCCAAGGCTGCACTTAAAGCAACCTTTCAGTCCTTAATTACCCCACACTGAATCAGAGGAAAGAAAGAAAGAAAGAGAACCCAGGAAAAGCAGCACTCCAGGCATCTGCTCCCACAGTCCCTAAAGAGGAAACCTGAGCTGTCAGCCCAGAGCCCACCACCATGCAGCACTCCTCCTGCTTGGAAAGTGCGAGGGTCTTATGCCTGCCTTATACCCAGGGCCAGCAGGAATCAAGGAATTATGAAATGCGATATTCTCAGGGCAGACCAGCACTACCTAGAAAGGAAATTCAGAAAAGCTCAGCTTCTTGAAAACAATTAACCAAACTTTTTTGAGTTCCACAAAACGCTGTTTCACATTCTCATTACAAAGCCACGTGACACTGAGGCCAAGAAGCAAAATGAGGGGGTAGGCTTCGTAGTGTAATATAGGTGGACTTCAAGCAGCTACAGGCATGCTACATTGTCCCAGTTTGAGCTACACAGGACTAATTTCTCTTCTAATGTTTAGGAAAACTGCACTTTTAGAAGGCTCTAGTGTCTGAATTTGTGAAAATATTTACCTTTTAGCCAGTTATGGTGTGTGGGTTTCAAGGTCTCGGTGTTTCTGAGCCTTGCCAGGTGCAGAGGTGAGGAGGAGTGAGACCTGGGCACCTGACCCAAGGTGGCCAGCGGGATTATTTCATACCATGGATGTCCCATTCAATATAAATGAGAATGTTTGCTGAGGAGTCTCTCTTGATGGCTACAATCCTGAGAACTTCCTGCCCTGATACTGGACCCTTGAGCGCTTCCGTTCCTCCTGAAGCTGTAGTGCTCGTAGTGTCTGACATTTGCCATCCACTGCTGGGAGTGCACAGCTTCCTGCTAATAGAATGGGCTGAGTATAATCCTTGTATCTTTTATATTGGTATCAGGATCAACACTCGTTCTTTAGTGCTATTAATGTTAATTATCTAGTCTTACTCTATTAAATCCATTTATATTTTAGCACCTGGCTTTCCTTGTTTTTTCCCCGATTCCCTTTCCCGAGTGAGGAGGAATCATTGGGTGATAGAAATATTGTCGAAATAGCAAAAAAAGGTTGTGTGTTTCTCAAACCATAACATACATGAAAGTGAAGAAACTTGTAGTCACCAGCAAGTTTTGCTGAAGCACCTCTGACATACCCCAATCTCTCCTTCTTCACTGTCAAGCACCTAAATAAAATAATATAAATGCTACTGTTGAGCAAATAGGTTATTTGCCCCCTTCAATATTCCATGCCCTCCTCTGGGGGCTGCACACTCTTTCCTCCACCACAGTTCACTTGCTTGTGCAAGTTCAGTTAGGCATTTGTCAAGGCCTTTCCAAATCTGAAAATATTGATGTTGGGGAAATATTTCTTTGTTGAGTGGTTATTGGTGGATTAATTGCAGTAGCTTCTCAAAGGACAACTTGATCTGCATTAGCAACTCACCTGCTTCTCAGTGCAGCATGTGCTGGGAAGGATGGATGGGAAATTAGGAGGCTTTACTCTTCGTGTCTCTTGACATGTCTTAAGCAACTTGCCTAAATGGCTGGCAAGTATTTGTAGTTAAATATGTTGTGAAAGCAAGTCAGCAGAGAACCTCTGGCTGGTTTGGAGATTTTAAAAAACTTTCTCAGGCAATTAGCTAGACCATATCCTCCCAAGCAGCTGAGTCCCTAAATTATTTGTCGATCTTAAAAAAATGTAGTTTTAACCAGCAACGTGACTTTGCAAACAGCCCATTGTATGTCTTGGAATCAAAACTGCTCTGTGACACAGACATGTTTCATTATTGATTCAACAAGTTTCGGTTCCATATGGCTTCAGTTACAGAAAAACTAACTGGAGCCTTTTCTTTCTTGCACAAAAGCATCGTCAGCTAAACTCCAATAACAGTTTTATTTCAGGCATATGCAAGGGGTGGAAAGAACCTAATTGAATCTGATGCGATAGCTTTGCCAGCTTTAAAAATTAGTGTAGACTGCCATTTCTTCTAGATGAAAGGGAACAAAAGAAGAGATCAGGTTCTGAGCTGGTGCCTGAGTTAGCACGATGCACAGCTTTTACAGACAGGAAAAATAGTAGTCCTAGAAGGGTGACCTCCTAGGAATGCAACAGAATGGTGTGCGGGTAAGTGGTGAGACTTACAGACTGGCATGCAACTCTTTTACAGATCAGTTGTGAATGGGAATACCATAGCATGGGGTTTTGATAAATCCATGTTCCTGATATTGGTAGCCTTGGGCTCTCAGTTCTTCTGGTTCTGACACCAATGGCTTCTCACAGAGGCAAAGCCATCCCCTAATAGAGTCCTTTGTGGGATCAAAGTGATTTAGATTTCCTCCTGCAGGTGGTGGTCCTCAGCCAATGCCCACTCAAATCAACAGGAATCTTTTTGTTGACTACAAAGCACACTGACTAGCCCTAATTTGTCATCAGATCCTTTGAGCGTAATTAAAGCCATACTGTGTAGAAACGGAGGGTGGACACTGTTCCTCGGATCATGCATTTTTCTATCACTGCTTGGTTAGTAGGGCTGAGAAGGAGACAGTAACAGAAACATTCATCTTGCCTGTGCTATGAGCCTGCCAGTGGCTTCCAGGCGTTGGGTCATTTAAGGAATCATGGCTTTGCATCAGTCACAGCTTTACAAAGGTTCACCAGGAGAGAAGTTTAAACCTTCCCTGCCTTTGGCATTCTTTCTCTTAATTGCATTGTACCCTTCTTTTCACTAGATTGTCTCACCATTGCTTGAGCCATGGCTGTAAAGTAGGACATTTCAAAAAAGCTTGATTCTAGAATAGATTCTTTAGCTGAGATCTGACACCATTTGTCAGGGAGGCAGTGGGGTCCTGAGGAAGGCAACTGTGACCCAGATCATCCTGATAGTCAAAAAAATCTTTCTGTGGGGAGAAATAAGGTCTGAGGAGCTCCCTGCCTACAAGCCCAGTGTCTGCAAGGTTTCACTCCAGCTCTTTCCCTGATGACTCTTACTGCTTTTGACAAGTCACCAGGCAATCACAGATCAAAATTGTAAGTGTAGCCCCAACTCCAGCTGGCAGCTCTTAATTGAGACTGGCAGCAGCTGGTTTTCAAACCAGCAAAAAGGTATAAGAACCACACCAACGTATTGCTGGGAGGAATGGGGTTGTGCTTGTGGGCCTGGCTGGTCATGAAGTATCGCAGCTGTACTGCGTGCAGAGCCAAGCATGGAGAGACTCATGGCCAAGTCCTGCTTTCAGGTCCTTTTCTGGTACAAAGCAAGCACCATGGCAGCTCCCATCTTCTAACCCAGAGGAAGAGTCATTGTCCTTCTTTTCTCCATCAGCCTGTGGGGTTGGTTGACAGCAAATCTATGCATTCTGCCTCTTGCTGTCCCACAGCAGAAGATGCAAGATGCTATTCCCATCCCTGGGAACTGAGTAGGGCACTCATTGCCATGGAAGAACTGCTTATGGGTCCTAATGCTGCTGCACTATGTTCATTAACTAATGACTAAATGGTTAGTTATTCCATAGTGTGTATACATTCAGAGATGAGCTGAAAATGGACTGGATGTGTTTGCTGCATCTTTTTAAGCTAGAATTACCTTGGCACAGTAAAACATGACAGGCTGCTCCAGTTGCTGTCTTGTATCTGTGTTTAATCAGCCCAGGTGCCCAGCTGTCTACTAAAAGAAATCCTCCTGGAAGCCACCGAGATAGGCTTTTCTTTATGAAATCTCATTACTGTGATAGGTGGTAGTGGCGTCGATTATGCAGGTTGGCATTATATTCAGTTTCTTCTAACGCTGCCTGACTTTAACTGGCTGGGCTGACATCTTCTGTGAGAGGTCTTGCCTCGGGCTGATGGATTCCTCAGCCTTTTGTACTACATGCTATTCAAATCCAGTTACTCTGGCCCTATTCATTTCCTCTTAGGTTCTTCAATAACACCGTTAAAATGCTGTAATGCTTACAGCGCCTCTTGCATTATATCACTAGCTCACCACCTGATGGGAAAAGGCAGTCATTTCCGATACCCTCTTTGAGGTGCCCAGGGTTTGCCTACCCAGGGATCAGCATGTTAGCATAACATGCATAGCTTCAGAGCAGGATTCTTGCTGATCTCCATCACTGCTGAGATCAGTGATCACTGCCGAAATCACAGCAGTCACTGACAAGATCAGCACCCCTAGGGTTTCAAGACAGGCACTGAGCAACCAGAGCATACAGAGGCAGTGAATACCTGTGAACGTCTTGTTGAAGTGATGTCCATGGTATCCCTCAGGCATGTGGCAGCACAAGCAGGCAGAAAATCCAGCCCTCTGGAACAGCACTCTGATGTCTTGCCAATGAGACAGTCTCTTCCTTTAGCCTCCACCTCAATGACTATGTGCTTTCCAGCTTCTCCAATGAAGCCTTCTCCATCATCATGTTTTGCTGCCCAGCCCCTCTGCAGCTGCACTTTGTGCACTAAGAGAGGCAGGGCTCCAAGGGCTAAAATAGCAGGTGAGTTAGATGCTCATAGACACCAACATGAGATTGCACAAGGCAACCATTATTCTTGCTCTCCTCCATTGCCTTCCTGCTTGTGGAGGGCTCGCTTTTGCAATCCTTCGCATTATTCTTTTAGTATACTGGGGGGTACATGCGAAAGATGTCTAACAGAAGCTGGCCATCTTTCGTAAAGACTTCTCAGTGGTAGCTCTGGGCCAGATGCCAGGCTATAGTCCAGGAGACAGGTATCAGTGTCCTTAGGAGGCCTATCCTTCCTTGAGAAAGCAGAGGGATGGAAATCTCAGCTCTGCTTTCTGTGAAACTCCAGAAATCAGAAATGATATCAAGCTGCTGAGACCCTAGGCTCCCCAGGAGAGGTGCTTGTATTTTGAGCTGTCTGAATAGTGCCTCAGAGATGTGCCATGGCTCTCTTAAGGGTCCTGGCCATGTGGATGAGCAGCCACTCAGAACAACCAGAGCTCTCGCCTGTAGCCAGCATGTTCTCCTACATGGAAACAATGTGTAGGGCGGTGGGACCAGTAATCTCTTCTCACTGAGAAGCTGGGACTTGGTCAGGATGAGCACCGAATTCAGGTGCTCATCAAAAAGATCTTAGTTTGAGATAATAAAGATGTAGCTTCTGGTAGCAGAGGTCACGTGCCCAAGAGCATTACTGCCATCAGGGAGCTCTGGTTTTAATACTTAAAACAATGCTTCAAGCCTAATTTCTTCCTGTAGCCATGAAAATACATAAATGGAGGTTCCCAACTGACATGCCCTCTCTTTCTCTTCTTCCTCTTTGTGTCACAACTGGTCCTATTTTATCAAGCCTAGCACCTTCACCTTCCACTTAGAAATGCCAGTTGGGATTTTACACTTATAAAAAGGCATCCAAGCGGATCTCACAGTCTATCAGGGCATGTGGTACTCTTTATCATTTTCACTGCTGCACTGAGCAAAATGGGCAATTCTCCTTCTGCAAGCCAGCTATTCAGATCTCAAACACTTTGGGTTGGTTTTTTTTCTCCTGAGCTGCAATTGTTACAAGCTCTTTTACAGGCGTGGTGTTGTGCTGGATCAGAAACAGTGATGCATGGCCACTGAAGGTTGAGCCCTGTGTTTTGCTAGCAGTTTGGAAGACAATGCCATCTGTGACACGATTCAGATCAGTGGTTTAGTGAAATTCTGTTGGCAGGGAGTTATGCACCAGATTAATGTTTCAGAAGTTCTAGTGCTTCCAAAATGATGCCTCACCTTGCCTTCCCCTCTGCTATTTTCTTTCACATCTCCATAGGTAGGCCCTGTCAGATGTCACAGGTTCCTCGTTAGCATGTCTGGACAAGGTAGGAAATACAGTCTTTGCTGGCAAAAAAAAGCACGATGCACAGCTTGGAATGGCGCATAGACATCCTGCCTCTCTGACTCCTTGAGCGGGGTGTTGAGGTGCTGCCAAAGCCTGTATCATGGGCACACAGCAAGCATCCTCTGCTCAGACACCCTGTCCCCACAGCATCCCAACAGAGAGGGGATCCTCAGAGCAAAAGCAGAACACAGCATGGAAAGAAAATTTGGTTCTTTCATGAGAACCTAATTGTGTCCATCTGGAGACCACCATGGCAAATTGTCATGTGCCTCTGAGATGTGTGCCATTAGCATGAATGAAAAGAAATTGAAACCCCCTCTGTTTTTAATACCGTGTCAGTACTACAACTCCCTACATGCATCAGCCTTTTCTGGTTTACAGGCAACCAAAGTAACCTCGATAATCATTTGCAGAGATGGACTTCGCAAAGTACCCTAAGGGCAGGAAGTCCCATTGCTTTAGGTGCTGCTCAAATATCCACAAATCCAGTAAAGAGCTCACAGCCCTGTGAAACACCTCACAAACGTACACCAGACAATTTAGACAAGGGAAATAAAATTCTGCAATACCGTTGTGTGGACCTCTCCCCAGGTGTTTTCTGAAATACATTTTTTGGTGAAATAGCTCTTGCAGTGGCAATTTTCTTCAGCATGCAAAGGTGTCTTCTTACAAAGCACCCGCAGTGTCAGACAATCTTCAGAGCTGCTACAGCATCTTAAGGAGAAGGGGTTTTGTTTCGAATTACATCAGAACTTCGAGTAAAATGATCTCCATATAGCGTTACTTGTAATTGAGGAAAAGAGGTTAGAATAAATGAATTCTTATCACCATTGCAGATCTTCATAGGCTGCCCACTGCCACAGTAATTGAGCGCCACAATTAAGTAATAAAGACAGTTGTTTCTGAAGTACTCTGAACATCATAAGAATAGTCTTAATGGTTAAAAAACAAAGTGCTAGGAGCCATCGCTGTGACAGCTCTGCAGACGAGAGCTACATCTCGGCAGCAAGATGCAGAAAATTCACTCACAGCAATTGTGGATCACTTTGGAAAAAAATAGTTAGGTACACCAGAACACTTTTATACCTGTACGTTTCTGGTTTGCTGTTGATTGGACAGTGTATCTGATCATGTTGTGTAGCAGTGTGACAAATAACTTAAAAAATTATTTCCTTGAAATGGTTTGGAAATATACCTATTCTTGCCATATATTTCATCTGGGAGGCAATTTTCCCCTGCCCTTCTCCGCATCAGCCTGGAGTTTCTGTTAGAAAGATGTGGTAATACAGAGAGACATCAGCATCATTCACTGAATGAAAATACTGAAAGAGCAAACAGTTTCTAAAAATAAAAATATAGTGAATATGTCTTCAGGTCTCTAAGGCATTATACGGTGACTAATCAGAGCAGTTTTCCTACGAAAAAGGGACAGAAGCAATAGAGATGGAATCAAATTTAATAGTACAAAATGTGAGGTCGTGCCCTGAGGGAGTAATAATGAGAATTTCTGCTACCAGCTGGGAGCTCATCAGTTGGAAGTGACAGAGGAGGAGAAAGACCTGAGTGCGCTAGCCGATCAAATGGCTGTGAGCTGGCAATAGCATGCAGATGTGAGAGAGACAAATGCGAACCTAAGACATGTCAGATGAGGGATTTCTAATAGAGCTAGCGAGATTTTAATGCCATCACAGAAGTACAGAATATTGTATGTCCATATAAAAGATGAATTATTTTAAAATTGCCTTTTCTGTGCCTCTCTCTTAGGATGACCAGGGGAGGACAGAACTTTCTTCTACAAGAAGAGACTAAATGAGCTTGATTTCTTGAGTCTAGCAAAATGCAGGCTGGGAAAAGAGATATTTGTTGCTTACAAATACCCTGGAGGGAAGCACCAGGAAGAGAGAAGAGTTATTTGAGCGAAAGGGCAGTGCTGGCACAAGAACGAGTGCCTATAAATTTGCCAGGAATACATTTCAGCTGGAAATTAGAAGAAGGTCCTGACTGTCCAAGAAGTGCATTTCTGGGATTGCCTTCCAGGAGGTTAAATCCTAACTTCTTTTAACACAGAGGTGAGGCAGTTCTTTATAGATACCATAGCTACCCAGAACAGCAGGGAATTGGGCAATATGACACAGAGAGTCCCTTTCAGTCCTATTTTCCACCACCCTCATGTGTCTAGCTCATTCAACAACCTAAGATTTCACACTAGTGCTATTCAGTTACCTTTGAATTGTCAAAGCTACCTGGTTTTCTTTGTTTTGCTGACTAGAAGAGCTCACAGCTGAGGCCTGGTACTGTCCCCTGGCTACTTTCTGGCACATTTTATTGTGGAAATTGGTGAGGACAATCTCAAGCTTGTTTCTAGGGAACATGTGCCATATGAGTCAGACTATCCACCACATCTAGGGGGGAATGGGCCAAAGGCTCCAAGCTGCCAGTTGTACTGAGATCAGCTTTGCTCCTGCCCAGCGTGGAGGGAGATCACTTATTATCTGACTGTTATTGCCAATGCATGTCAAGGCCTCACTCCTGCAGTGCAAGGTGCTACAAGAGCACATCATAAATAACTCTTTGCGTTGAAGAGCTAAGCATGAAGCTTGGGGAAACGGCATGGAGAAGGGTGGAAAACTATGATTTGCAAGTGCCAGGCAGATGACGAGCAGCTGCTCAGGGCAGCTGGCTTGTCAGCTGCCTAGCACTCACTCTGGTAAAGTCATCTGAAATCCCAAAGAAGCCCAGCCCAGGAGTCAAAAATAAGGTGAATACGTATGGCAGAGGATCAGGCCGTAGAATCTGATTGAGGTTAGGCACATGGCATTGGAGCCCTCACTTGAGACAATTTAAATGGTACCATTGGTATAACTGACAGCTGGGAACCTCAGCCTCAGCCTGGTGGAGGTTTGCTAGACAGCCCATAAAATCATTACATTCTGGCCACCCCTGAGGTGCGAGGAAGTTTGTCCTTCCTCTGCCGGTAACAGGAGACCCTGGGAATGGACAGACAATTTCACAAAGTCCCTAGATGCAGCACATTAGGTAAGGAAACCTTTGAAGTATGTTTCTTTGCTTTCAGACCTTAATATACCAGCACTGATCTTTGTTTTCTTTAACCTTCTTCTCCCTGGCATATCACGGCCATCGGGTTACAATACCGTGCAGGTGATTGTTCTTTTCATGTAGCACTGTAACTTTACACAGCAATTTGTCACTGCAGATAAAACATCTTCACCGTCCCAGGCGGCATGCAAGCTAAAACAGGCATGGCATGCAAATTCAACTGAAAGTTAAGAGTTCAAGTGCGGAGGAGTCTGGAGGAGAGGAAGGAAGGGGGGAGTGCTTCAGAAGGACAGTTATGCGGAGGACTGCCAAGGAAGAGGAACAGTGCATGCACAGACAAGAGCAGGGAGGGCTGTCCAGGCACAAGAAACGCAGCACAGAAGGGCAAGAGTAGGAGGAAGGGGTGCAAGGAAGGATATGGGGAAAGCCTAGAGAAATGCAGGGGAAGGAGGTTGGAGGATGCTAGAGCTAACAGCACTGAGTGTGCAATGCAGGGCTCTGAAAGGAGGAGAAGGAGGCCAAGGTCTCAGTAGATAAGACAGAGTGGCTGCTACATCCCACCCCAGAGCTTCCCCTTCATTGCTGGGCAAATGATTATATATAAACACAGATCTACAAAGCGTTTGGAGATGCTTGAAGGGGAAAGGCAACTATAGAAGGACTTGTTGACATTAAGAAGCTGTGGAAGTCTTCAATTGGAAATGCACCTGGGTTTTGTCTCTTCTCAGCACATATATTATTCAACTGCAAATCTGCACGGAAGTTTCTTAAGTGTGTATCTTTGTATTTAATTTGCCCTATTGGTTTGGGTTTGCAGCAGCAGAGTCCTTCCTCTGTGCATGGACAGCACACACATAAAGCCCTTACTCTTAGCACAGCAATGGAATGTATATGTTTAGTTCAGTTTTATATTCCAAGCACTGAGCAAACCCTCAACAAACGCTGTCTTCAAAAGTTGGCCGCACACCCACGCCAGTCAAACTTTCCATGGAGTCAGAACCTCAGAAATCCCTCATCAAGAAGGAAACATTGGCCTGGTCTGAATTCATTTAAGGAGAGGAGGGAAGAAAGAAAACACATTCATCAAATTTTGTCTAGTCTGATGATACTGGCCTGAAACTCAGCCGTCTACTTTTGCTAGATTTTATACCCTTGCTGTCCAGCTACATCTTACTTCAAAGCCCTAGGTGGAAGCAAACTTGGAAGTAAGACTGAAAGAAATGATTCTCTTACTCCATCTTTTCAGGTACAAATGTGTCCTCCTGCAGTGAGCTCCCTGTGCTCAGTGTTCTGAGGAACTGGGGGTCTCTGGGTGACCCAGCCTGTGAAACAAACAGGAATGGGGTAGCCCTTTTTCTCAGCAGAGCCTTGGGTAGAACAAAGCGTCTCTCTCCCTCCCTCTCCTCTCTCGAGGAGGGAACTAATGAGAGAAGTTGTGCCTCTGTGCAGCAGGGCAGGTGATGAAAAGAGGCAGGCAGAGTGTGTGGGGCAAGGCACATTCAGGACATGGGTGCAGGAGCAGGAAGGAAGCCATGAAGCAACAGGGCAAGCAGGTAGCTGGCCATGCATGGCTCCTTGCACCCAACAAGGCTTGAAAATCTCTGTAACTGAGTACTCAGGGACAGCCCAACAAGCATAGCGGGAGCTTGTGCTGCTCCAACCCTCTACTACCCCTGTGACTCCAGGCCAATTGGGAGATAGTTCAAGTTACCCCTTGGCTGGGGACAAGAGGAGAGAATTGGACCAATACCTTGTTGATGTTGCTATCTACTGGGGAAACCACCGTGCCCTTGGAGCAGTCTCAGCTCTCCAGGGAAGGCAAGTTTTTGCTGCAAAGGGGCTGTGTCAGGGGACAGAGCAGGGCTTCATTTTCAGGCAGGCTATATTTGAATGATGCAACGCAGAGCACATGTCCAAGAAACAGCCAAGACCGAGGCAAGGCATGGAGAATGAGTCACCCACAGCCAAAGCCAAGCAAGGACTGAACATTGAAATAAATCGTATAAGGCAAGAACAGGGCCAGAGCAGAGTGGGAAAGAGAAGTCACTCCAGCGGGGAAACAGGAAGAAGGAGGGTGAACAAAATCAGAAAATTGCAGGAGAGCAGGACATAAAAATGACCACACTTGACCAGACTGGTGGACATCCAGCTTGGTATGCTGTCTGCAGCAGTGGCCAGGGGCAGATGTCTATGGAAAAAGTGTGGAAAGGCCAGGGGAGGCGTAGAGTGTGACTTTCCCCAGGGGACCCTCCCAGCCTCTGGCAGTCCACAGCATAGCAACTCCTCAAGCCAGGGCCTGCGCCTGCAACTTTAATAGCCTTCAGGGACCTTTTCTCCTCTGAACCTAATTGCTTTCCAAACCCCTCTGTCCTTTTGGCCTCCATCCTAACTGGCAGCAGTGAGCTTCACAGCCTGAGGGTGTGCAGGGGGAAAAGAACTGGGGAGGGAAGTAGGGAGGAAGGGACGGATGGAGGAAAGCTGCTGAGAAGCGAGGGAGGATGGAGGGGATCCTTCTGGGAAAGGATCCATTGCATCAGCCAGTCCAGCTGTCTGCACAGCACTCTTAAAATGGCAAATTGAGGTCACATCACCATGGTGTACTCCCAATCTCTCATGCCAGTCCCTTGGAGGGTCCAAGACCAGCAGTGCATTGAAGTGGACTGCCCCAAGCATAGCACTGTCAAAAGAGACATTATTTCTGAGGAAGAAAATGACAAAACCAATGACTTTCAGCACCAAGAAGTTTCTTTCCCCATTCAGAGGCACGAGGAGCCCACAGTCCCCAGAAGGCCAGTCCTTCTCCAAGAGAAGAGCTCCAGGCGCTTGAGCAGTCTGCACTGGAGCTCATTTCTGGTCACCTCTGCACTAATCAGTGTTGGAGAAGCATAAACTTGTCCTGGGAACAGCAAGAGGAGAGGAGAAATGCTCAAATGGTAGAGCATTTCTTTTTTCCTTCAGGAAAGGGGCCACAAATGTATTCTTCCCTTCTTCCTATTAAAAGAGAGAGGAAGAGCAGAGGGGGAAGGATTTGAGTTACAAAAGAAACCAGCACATTACAGCAAGGGAGGCTGCAAGGTACAAGGCCAGAGTGTAAAAGAGGGAAAAAAAAAAAAAAAGGTATTCAAAGCCTTTACAGCATCCATCAAAGCAATAACGTTATTGCATGATACGTTTATAGCTCCCTTGCAGCAGCGGCAGCAGCTTTTTAGTGGGGCTCAGCTTAAAATGAGACCAGAGCCAGTTCTCTGCTGCTCCAGCACCAAGAGACAGGCGTTTTTTTCCCCTCCGTGCACGGTCATTTCCCAGCCCCTAACTGGGACTTCGAAATTCATTTCACCCTCTAATTGGATTTCACGGAGGAGAGTGAGGCAGAGAGGGGGGCCGGCCGAGGCTGCAGGGGTCCCTGGTGCCTGGCAGGGCAGCTGTGGTGCTGAGGATGAGGAAGGCTACAACAGAGTTGCAGTGGCAGGGTGCTTCCTCCTGATCCACCAACCCACACCCTGTCACACACACCCCCAGTGGGCTCAGTGGCCGTGCTGGTCAGGAGAGCAGCAAATGCCCTATTTCTAGTGTCAAAATTCAGCAAGCGCCAGTCACTTCCATTTCATCGCATGCAAAAACGGCTGGGCTTAACTAGGTCACATTTCCTAACTGTATCCAAGGCAAGGGCTTGTCTTGCTTGAGTGATTTAACCACTCTAGAATAATTTTATGAAGCGGTAGTAGGGAGCGCCCGTGATGGGCGATGACTCCCCTTGCCTTGCTCTTGAGGGGTGAAAAAGATCTGTGCAAGGGACCAAATGCTATTCACAGCCCCACTGCATTAAGATCCTGGGTGGGAAACGGTTCCTTTCCAGCATTACAAATATATGTGACTCCAAGACCAGCTATTTCAAACTCAAGTTTTTCTCCATTAGCTGCCAGGGCCCAACTTTTGCATAATGTGTTTATCCTACAGCCGTCTGCACCAGGCAGCCAAAAAGCCCCACACAGAGAGATGCTGCTACCCAGCTGCAGGGAGAAGACTGAACCTCAGTCCTGGGTGCTAACGCATAAGTGGAGAGGCAGGGATTAGCAGGTATTCTGATGCAAAACCCAATCTTCTCTGCTTCTTTCCCCCTGCTTACATTGGTAGCACAGCCCAGCAACTCAGTCCCCTTTTGTGAAGAAGCCAGATGTGGTGATGGCTCCCACATGCTGACTGGTGGTCTCACACTGCTAGGGGACAGCCACTCACTTCCCTCCCATCTCAGCATCACCTTCACACTGTGGCTGCTGCTGTGCCTTGGGGAAAAGCTGCAGGGAGCATCCAGGGCAGCTTTTAGGAGCTGCACTCCAGTACCTGCTATGCCAACACAAAATGGGAAGGTCTCTGTGATTCACCTGCATGTCCAGTCCTACCATGGGTCACACTGGGCTCTTGGTTGGTATCTTGCGCCATTTCATCCCCAGGGCTGATGATGGAAGGCTGAAGAGACTGGCCGTTTGCCCACAGTAGCCATTTTATCCATCATTGAACGTCTCCTATGGTGGCTTAGGAGGATAAACTTACTTGTCTTTATTTCTCAATCACCTCACCAAAATCATCTTCATACAGTTTGGAACAAGACAGTCACTATTTTCAGTCTCTCTGCATCCATCATTTTCTTTGCCTGTTCTTGCACCCTGTTCTTCATCTACGTCACTTGTGCAGCAGGAGGATCACTCCAGCCCATAATTCACCTGCTCTGCTTAGACAGCAGAAAGGTGGTATTTTCAGCATGTTGTTTTTTTTTTTTTTTT
>VZRU01008042.1:0-19900 GCA_013398155.1 Pedionomus torquatus
GCAGTTTGCTGTCCTTCTTGAACTGGGGAGCACATAACTGGAGACAGTACTCCAGGTGGGGCCTCACCAGGGATGGTCTGCCTAGAGAAGCCATCTCATTTGGATGATATCAAGACACTTGTGTTTGCACAGACAGAAGAAGATACCTTAAGCATCATCCAACAGCCTACTACTTATTGAACATCAAAGCATTCTGGGCCCTTGAGTAGTACCATTCATTATTCTTTTATAAAAAAAAATTAAGAATTTCCAGATCAGATTGATTATCTCATTCCCCACAGCAACAACAATATTCAGAATACCACTAACGAATCTGAAAAGAAAAACCCACAAATTGGGGTTCTGGTGTCTCCCACGACCACCACCATCAGAACATGAACAAGGATTCAAGCAATGACTTGTATTTCTCTGGATCAATAGCTTTCTTTTGTTAGCCACCACCNAAGTGATTATCATTAAATAAAGTTATCAACTGAATTTGTTAAACACATAACACAGCAGGTCTTCAATGAAAAAAACATCATAAATCATGAAGAAAAAGAAAAGTATCTTGCTTATTGTATGGCATTTCTCTGTAAGTTGCTGAAGTGTGTTTGAAGTAAGAAACTGAAGCAAAGGTGACTTCTCATCACCACCCTGCAACCCAGAGGAAGATTTCAGAGCAAATTCCCAGTAACCTGAGTGCCAACAATCTCTTCACCACACCAAAACCAAACACACTTCACCCATCCTAACTTGACTTTTTCACTCTGCATAAACCACTCCAGAAGTACAGCACAGGCATACCATTCACTGAGCCACCTGAACCATTTACCCACAGTTTTAATCTTTGAAAATCTGACTATCCCTTTCAGTAGGAGTAAGTCATCTTGAAACTGGTTTCACAGAAGGTAGGTTCATTTCTAAAACAGAAGGCGAGATCGGTAATCGTGAAGGAATTTCATTGTCTCATCAGTAAGTACAAAGTCTGCCTTCTGGACTCAAGCTCCCTGGTTCAGCGCACGTGCTGGCGAGACACAGGGTCCTCAGTGCTGCAGGGGATGCATGGTGTGCTCCTGCCTGTGACCCGCCAGTCCTGCCAGGCAGAGCAGGGGTGGATGGAGGTCAGCCTCCTCGCCTCCTTTGCAGCATTTGGCAGTCCAGAACATACAGAGTTCTCATCGTTGCAAAAAATACTTGAAGGACCGCAATGGTGCATTGCTCCAGAAGACGACACTCCACTTTGCAAGATGTAACTTGTTCCATGAAAGGCATATTCTTTATCCTCAGACAGCAGGCTATGCCTTTACAGGTACACCCTTGGAAGACCATATCACATAAGCATGTTCAAAAGAATCACAAGCAAGCAAAATGTTTTTTTTTTCTCTACATAAGGTAGCAACAAGTGTACTTCTGCAGTTTTAAGATTTTCTTATTTCTGAAGCACTTTATAAACATTATTAAGCACTCACTGCTTTCCTCTGAGCTAAGCAAGTATCACCAGCAATAATCCACTAACCACTGGCACATACCACCCCACTACTGGGTTAGAAGAATTATTAAAGACCAAAATAAAAGCCCTTGAAGCTAGAAAACAAGTCTTCAGTGAAAATGAATTAGATACTTTACTATTCAGATGATCAAGTGCACAATACCTGTCACCAGCCTAATTTCGACAGATACTAATAAATGTCCTGCTAAAGAGGAGGCTTATAATACAGTGCATTTGTTTACTGTGTCTTCTTACTATTACAGTTTCCATAGAAACAGGAGAGAGTTAGAAAATTTCAGCACTGGGCAATAAATTTTAATGATCTTTTTAAAGAATCATTATGATAGATATTTAGTGCAAATAAAATATATCAGCAAGACTTAGGTATACGAAACATGGATCACTAGTCCTAATGTGGAGGTGCTTATGACTGTACAGGACTTCTATGTCTTCATGGCATCAAGAGAAAGCACACTTCCTTTAATATACATCAGTGATAGTCATACCATGCTGGCCTTTCCTCTTCAGGCTTCTCAATCTCATATTGCTTCTGCCAACTGTCCTCCAAGCAACCAGGGGAGGAAAAAGTACTGAAGCATTTTCAAAATATACTCCCCTTTCCCTGAAGCTTATGTGATATCTCATCCCTTACATTTATAATCACCTACAGCTTAACCATGATGTAATTTCATATGCCTTGTGGGCTGATTTCTGTGACTCACAATTTCCAAATATATTTGTGAAGGTGGTTCATGAATTAAACTTCTGTCAGCTGAAGCTTCCAGCATTGTTCTGCCCATGTTCAGTATGGAGACTCTGGGCTCACAAGAAGTTTTAATGGTACAGTACAGAGGATCATTTCTTGGTTTATAAAGGACATTCAAGAAGGCATTATATAAGGTACGAAAGCCTACAAATGCCCCCATGGCTTTTTGTCATGCCATCGTTATTCTTTGGTAAGTTCAGGTTTCCTATATATATACCACTGAAAGCCTTCAGATGATTCATCCCCAGGGTTTGCTGTCAGAGAAGCACAGTTGTGAGTTATGCTTCTCGTAGTTTCTCTAGTACTGTACTTTTACCACTTGCTTCTTCCCTGATTTTAAACTGTGTCCAGATGAGATCTGGGTGACCCTGGGACAGCAGCCTTCATCAACTACAAATTCACACTTCCTCACTTAAGCATTTAACTACCTAAGTCTAGCAAACCAACATGTTTTAATAAAATGAATACAATCTACAAGTGACAACATGCATCTACTCTCATAAATTCCTTGTATAGAGGTATACTGAAACCCTTCTTCATGGTGAAATATTTTCACCTTCTCTGCCCCTTCCCTGCCCCAAAGGTCTTTGTCCCAGGAAGGATAAATCAACAGGACAATTTTTTAGCTGTTCCTAGGCTCTTCCTCTGATTTTCCCTACTTATGAACATCCCTCCTCTCCGCTAGCAATTTGGTAGAGGTTCTCTGGAGATGCAGCTGGTGTCTTACTCAATGCAGAGTCATACTGAGACAACTAAACCACATGTGTTGAAGCATTTGCTGTGGTTTAATCTTAAGTGCAGAGGGTGCAGTGCTGCCTCTGGTAATATACTTTCTACAATAAGCACCACTAACAGCTTTGGGGATCGTATGCATTATTGGTTCAGAATTGTTTGATATTTCCCATTGTGACAGAAAAGAGACAAGTGGTTAAATTACTGCCTGTTGTGCATGATTGCAGACATTAGCAGCTGTTATTTATAGTGCCTATTATGTTATAGCATCCCAAAAGACAGGAGAACCACGTCATACAGCATTACTACAAATAAAATAATTCTAGCACAGAAAAACGATTTTAAGGACACAGAATATCACTGTAGTTTATCTTTAAATGGAAAGTATGAGCAGCTCAGATGTTTTGATAACAAAATGTATGTTTTAGTACTCCCACCCCACTAGCTAATACAAGACGCAATAGGAAGGACAAGAAAAACTATACATTAATAAAGGCAGCTGAAAGTAAAGAGGTATGTCTGGAAGAAGTCTCCATCAATATGTCAGTGGAAGTAGGATGTCTTTGTCTGAGAAATGCTCAGCTGGAAGAAAAGAAGGCTCTCATGGTTTTAATTGTGGAGAGGCTCATATATTAGATTTTTAAATCTGTTATACAATTCTAAGGAGTTAAATACAAGTTCAATATATGTGGCAGACTACTCCAAATTAAGCATCAAGCCTTAGAGCAGACAGACAGTGTCTGGGCATCTTACAAAGTTAGAAGTTATCTCACATCTTAGCTATAGAACTGAATTCCCCATATTCTCCCCGCATTTCTAGGGGGGTGTGTGGAAGAGGGCATGGGTGGTGAAGGGCAAAATAAAGCAAACAAGTTTCTTGAAATAGTGAATGAGAATTCTAGTCCTTATTTTTTCTATCTCACATTATTTTTGCAAGAAAACTTTTATAACAAAATCCATTATTCCCACATCGCCTGAAAAACAAACGTTTTCCCTTCAAAACCTTGAAGAGTTTCCACAAAACTGGGGATTATGACACAGCTGAAGGGAATCTGGTATAAAAGACTGCTCGTCCTGACTGCTTGACTGACTTACTCCTCTCAGGACTGGGAGTCTTCCCAGATCACACAAGGATATATTTAGAACATTTAAAAGGTGAGGGAGTAGTTTCTTTTGGTCCTTGATCAAATTCCCTTCAGTGGTAATGAAATATCCATGAAATATCAGCCTACTGTCCCCATGTGAACCCAATGAGTCCAAGCCCACTCCAGCATTATAGCTATATTCCTCTGAGACCTATATGAATTCCCTTTGCTCTTCACCGTTGACTGGTAGTTGTTCTAGACAGCAGTATTAACATTTTACCTTACTCGTTGTGTAAGTAGAAATGTCTGTCTTTCAATTTCTCTGCTCACTTACACATTCTTTTAACTCTACCCACACACTGCACTCTGTTGGCCAAGTTCTACATTTTGGCAGTGGACTTCAAAACTGTGTTCGTCCGCAAGAGAGTGCCTGTGTATAGTACACACACACACATACACACCCCCTCAGTCCAAGTGATTTATATACCGCCTGGGCAACCGTTTCACAAATAGATGAAAGCACTAAAAAAATACAAATCCCAAACTCTGGCATATAGAAATCAGGCATTCTACATCCTGCTCTCATTTAGCAATACTTAGTCACATTACTAACATGACCAGTTACCAGAGCTGCCTGCAGTTTCCTCTCTTCCCTCGGGAGCTGAGCTGTACTCACTGGGAATGCTTTACAAAACATTTCAGAAATAAAAGTCAAGGAAGCTTTCCTATAGAAGATGCTTTTTTCTGGAGAGAATTTCCTTCCTACACACCTTCAGCCACCAGGGCTCTTACAATGTTAGCCAAAGAGACTACAAACACACATACTTACCTTTCTGCCTCTAGAATTAAGCTTCCTGAGTCCTTCTTCAACCCCTGCTCCCCACCATCATGTATCAGGGTGAGACTCTTGTAAAAGTGTTATTTTACAACTAATGGTTTACATCCAGTCCCGAGAGCACAGGGGCTAGCCAGCACTCGCCTTTCAGGGGAGAATGTTTTATTGATCTTGGAACATTTAACATGACATCTAAACATCAGTGGTCACTGTGCAGAGACTGAAGCACCAGCACACTGTTTTGTGACCACACTTTTTACTCCAGAAGCAGAATGGCACTGAGACCTGTACCAGCTGAAGTCTTAAAACAGTTCTATGCTCACACATATCCAGAGTCTCCAGGATTGACCAATTATTTCAGCTGGACTAATATGTGTTAATTAAGTCTACACCTGGAAGTCTTGATACTGAAGTCTGAGAAACTATTGATCTTGAGGTAACAGACATGACTCCTTTGAAGTCTGAATCCTTCCCAAACTGCATATATTTTTGCACTGCATAGAGACAAGATTTTAGTGGATTAAGCTGCACAGTCCTAGGTAGATACAGATCCAATAAGACAAAGTAGTCTTCTGGTTGGTTTGAGACTGGAAGTGCATAGTTCCTTATTCTAGCTAGATATCTAGCAGTATTAAGACATCTAAAATGACCCAAAGGATGAAAACTAACTTTAGCGGATAATTTCTTCCACAGCCTTCAGATTTCCTCTTAACATCTCTGCAAACTACCTAATTTTTTAGTACCAGTTGTGCCTTATCCAGATTCTTAAACCCTGGGAGAAGTAGAATCAATGTCCTGGTCCCTTATGGCTATGCTCCCTGTGCTGCTGATTTTCCAAAGAAAAAAACACTGATGATAACCATAGTTTGGGTAATAGGTTTATGTTCACCTTGTAGGCTCTAGGGAAGGGAAGAGAGTCAGGAAATCATGAAGTAAAAACCCACCCACTCAGAAATATTAAAATAAAAGATTATGGTATCTTTACTCAAACCTTCTTGTTTTTATCTATTTAAATTACATTTATTCCTACTATCAGATCACCCCTCTAGAATTGAACTCGTACTAAAGAAAATCAAGTAAACAAAAAAAGGATCTTATTTTTCAAGTCTATAGCCAATGTTAGCATACTTGCCTATGTCAACGAAGTGTTCTGAAAGAAGAAAGGTCACAGACTAAAGTATTTAAGAGTTTCTGTAGTGTAAAAATGAGACATGAGACATTTGCTAATCAAAGATGATGCCATGTTTAGGAAACTGTCATATGTCACATTAGGGAGTGGCTACACCCTGCATTCTCATCTAAACAAATCTGGGAATGAGGTTCATATTTCAAGGTGCCCATCATCAATACAAGTTAATGAGTTTAAGCTGCAGCAAGGTAATGTATCAGGAAAAGTCTTCAGTGGTGAGGCTGGCGAAGCTTAATAAAAGGCTTGAAAAGGCCACAGAAGCATCTGTCAGGAAAGAGGTGAGGATCACTCATCTTCCTTTGAGCATGGTGTAGGGCTGCTCCCTTCCCATTTCCGATTCTGTACTAATTTCATTGGTCACTTCTGGACAGAATGATAGGAATAGCGGCCGGGCCTAGAGACCCTAGACCTCCTCTTCCCAAAGACAGGCTAACATTGAGCCATGGCTGGGTTTCAGCCACTGAGGAAGGAGCAGAATAGCGCATAAAAGAATGTGTTGCTTGCAGCAAGTAGAAATTTTACCTCATCATACACCCATGTGTACGGTGACTGCTCCGCAGTCCTGACTTTGCTGATATGATAGTGTCAGTAATGCGGAGGGAAAAAGGAGAGCAGGGACCTCTAGGTAAACACGAGCGCCCTAAATTATGTTCTGAATGCATTAGGTGATATCCTTTGTTTCGCTTTCAGCCCAGAGCACTTAAATTAGGTCTTCTCCAAACTGGATATTTTCCTTCCCAAGGCTAACATGGAACTATTAAATTCATTACTGTCCCCACTTTTCACAGTGCAAGCTATGTCCCACCAGTTGTCACACCTTACCACCTCCGCTACTGGGTAGTGCCTCACACCCTCAGGTATTGCTCATAACAGCTCTAAAAACAGGTTTTATTTATTTTTTATTTTGCAAAAGTTGGCAGGATATACCTAGACAATTCAAAGCCGAACAACCTTGATACCAAGGGATGAGAACTTCCGGATTAACTAGAAGATTAAGAAAATTCTTACTCTTGCTTTATTTTCCCCCCTCTAATTCCCATTTCCATGGAAACTGGGCTGGAAAGTACCAGCAGGCAGCCTGCAGCTGAACATCTGAATGAGAACACTCATGTTGAACTCAGCAAGCAGACAGCAGGTGAAGTCTGCAGGAACTGTCTAAAAATCTATAACTATGTCTTGTAAGTAACAGGACAATCTCAGTTCAAGCAAAGAACTTCCAAAGAGGATGATACATAACTCGAGTGAATATTCTTGCATTGCACCAGCTGATAATCTGTCTTTCTCTTCTATAAAACACAGCAATAGTATTTCTTTATCTCAATGGCACAAGACAAGAATTCACCACAATTAATTATTTCAAAATGTTCAGATGGAGGATGACAAGCTAGTGAATATGGTAAGTTATTTTTGTAACAGGACTTTGGCTTCTGAACACTGTCCTGTAATTCCTTCTGTGAAATCAGCCTGGCTGCTGTACCGTTCATACACACACACTGTGAGCCCAGTCATTTGGACGGCTCTTCTTACAAACATCCATTGCTTTAGAAAAAAAATAAAAAAATCTTAACTAGCAGTTAGTAATATACTTGCTAGTTCTAAAACACATTGGTTACAAAAGCAACACAGTTGTAGACATAGTTAAGGGGGGGTGTGGGGTTTGGGGTGGGGAGGCAACGTTATCTTCTTTATCCAATTTAGTAAAGTTTAATGCAGCAATGCTTTTTCATACTATCTTAGATTTTCCTCCTGTTCAATATTTGCTCTTCAAGCAACAGGAAGAAAAGCAAACAAGCAAAGGATGAAACATTAGTGTCTTGAGCTGTACTTTATCCAATTAAGAGATTGGTTATTATTAAACTCCTGCTTTTGTATCTAAAGCAATTACTACTCTCTCAACCAGATATTATTCATTCTTTGCAGAGAGCAGAATATTGGTCACACTTTTTTTTCAATGTACTTTTAGCCAATGCAGTGGACAAAAGAAAATGATTCTAACAAGGGATTTAACATCTTCTGCAAGTTCAACATCAGCACACAAGAGCTGACGTGAACATGGATGATGAAGAAACTTGAGACAGCATGAATCTTTTTTCTTTATTTTATTTTTTTAAAGAGTGTTTTTTAAAGTTTAAAAGAGCTATTTATCAGAATCAAGTCAGCCAGACAGGTGCAGATGCTCTTCACTGTACCATCAGAGAGGAAATGCAAGCTTAAAGCTCCAAAGAAGGAATCAACCCAAGAAGCTGTTAGTGACTATTGATCTGTTCCTTCCTTTGGGGTCCTCAGTGGAAAAGTGAGACCAAATTTGCGGTCCACAACATATTAAACTTGTGGCTATGAAGGAAAAGCATAGTACAGAAGCTGTTTGTGCAACTTCCTTGCATGACAGGAAACTAATAATTGTGTATCAAGAGCACAACAGCAGCACACAAAGCACACAGCTATCAGCATCTCTGCGGTGCAAGAGTGTCCATTTAACAGCTGCAACAATGGTAAAAATCTCACAGAGAGCCTTCTATCAATGAGTCCCATTGATAACTCACGTTTTACTGCACCAAGCATGTTTGTGCTCACCTTGAGGATCATTTACTGTGCTAGATCATGACACAAGGAGCTCTGAGATTTAAAAAAAAAATAAATCAAACTCCAAATAATTCACTTGTCTGGTCTAAGGTTGCTTAAACTTAGCATACACAAAAGCATAGGCTTTCAGGTATATTTCCTCTTTTTATTTACATGCAATTATTTAAAGATAAACAACCCCCATGCAGAGACCTCTATTTCAAGCATGACTGGAAATAAAAATAAAATTTAAACCCACATAAATTTAAATAAAAAGCAACCCACATCATGGAATATTGGCTTCTCTGTTTCAAAGCTGTACCCTTACCCTTCAAATTTATTTATATTTTTAGGAATGCCAAAACATGTCGTATTTAATGGCTATCTTCATTTAGAGGGTAGCAACGGAGTGTACTGCTCATTCTGCATGAGAAACCCTCTAAACCATTATCATAACTAAGACCCACACTAAAGCTGAGCCGGGGGGGGAAGGACAGCCTCAGCATCTGCCTAAGGTTTACAGAAATGACGAGGGGGGAATTCTGACTTGGCTGAAGAGTTCCCACTGGCAGGGGATGGATCATTGCTGGGAAATATTTATAAAGAGAATTAGAGCTGGCTGCATGTGTACACAGAGGGTGGTGGACGTCCATCAAAAGGGGTGCGTTATTTCTCCGAGCTGGAAAAGGGGAGGGTTATAATTCCAGCAAATAAGCAAGCTGCTCCCCATCAGGTCATTAGTACCTTCACACTGCTTCCCCTTATGATCTTGTTAGTAACACCTGTACAGAACATGTAACTGCTTTTCTTCCAATTAACTTTATAACTGCTAATGCATCCCAGTTGTTGCTGGCTGGTTAAGTTACAGGAGATGGAAAGAAACTGAGAAGGGACACCATGTTATGTCAGTGGCACATAACAAGGAAGTGCAGAATAAAGGTGTCTGATCTGGGATCTTTTTCTTCCTGAGGCACAGAGTATGTGACAAATACAGGTTCTGGATACCAGCTAACGTGGTAATGAACATACGTTATGCCAGTGCATGACATACAAACTTTTAATTTAGTAATCAAAATATATTTATGATTAATGGAAAGCCACAAATAACACTTAAGAAAGGAAACATCACAGTCTATCAGAAAAGTGTAATGCAAGCAACCGACTTGCAGTATTCGGTGTTTTATTTAGAGATTGAGATTTTGTAAATGTTTAACATGTTTGAAAAATGAATCATTCTTTAACCTTTGAAAAGCCTAATCTTATTAAATACGTGTCTTCTTCCAAACTGCATTGCTGTGGAACAGCTGAATTACTTTTTTTATCCTCCCTTTTGAAAGGCTCTGCAGGGGATGTTTTTATAGCCATGACACAAGCACTGAAAATAAGAGCTTGTGGTAGAAGTACTAACACAGCTTCACAAGGGGAAGGTGATTGGTGCTCCCATCTACCCTCCTTTCCATACACAGCTCCAACTTACAAATACAGATATCATATACTTACAAACTGCTGCCACTTCAAACTCATACGCAGCACAGGGAGGGGCAATGGGATGGGCAATCCTGAGCCGTGCTACTTTTAGGGTTAATTTGCATGTATTCCCCAAGCACCAAGGTTAGGTTAGGTTTGAGTGGCAGCCAGAGGAGAATATGGCACAGCAGCACTGGCTCCATGGTTCCCAAGGGCTCATTTCTTTCTTGGGGTGCAGCTCCAGCGTTAACAGCATCAAAGAGGCTGGTCATGGGGGGCACTCTTGAACAAGAAGCCCAAGACCCCCAAGCTGACCCCTCCTACACTGCTGAATGGATATAAGCAAGTATTCCCCCATCCCTGTTCCCTACAGCATCTCTGTTCTTTCCTAATGGTTTTGGAGGTCTCATTTTAAGCTGCTTTCCCTCTTTCTTCTCCCATCCCTCCCCCTCAGTCCATTTCTCTTTATCCCTCTCCCCTTTTTATTGGGAACACCTCCTAAATCTGCACGTTGTTAAATTCCTTCAAATGTTAGCAGCTGAACACATAGACCTAAAGTTCATAATCAGGCCATTTCACTGGGCTCACTTCCCTTAATCATCATTTTTGCCCAATGGTGGACCCTCTCCAGTAGTTCCCTGTCACTCTTGAACTGGTGAGTCCAGAACTGGATGCAGCATTCCAATTCTGGCCTCACCAGTGCAGAGTAGAGGGGGAAAATGACCTCCCTCGACATATTAGCCATACTAGACCATCTGCAGCCCAGGATTCCATTGGCCCTCTTGGCAATAAGGGCATGTTGCTGGCTCATGGATAGTTTACTATCTACCAGGACCTCCAGATAATTCTCCTCACAAGTGCTTTCCAGTAGGTCCGCCCCTAACTTATATTGGTGCCTGGAATTCTTCCTCCCCAGATGCAGGACCCTACACTTGCTCTTGTTGAACCTCATTAGGTTCTTCTCTGCCCAGCTCTCCAGCCTGTCCAGGTCATGCTGGACTGTGGCACAACCCTCTGGAGTGTCTGCCAGCCCTCCCAGTTTGGTATCATCAGCAAACTTGCTGAGAACACACTCTATCCCCTCATCCAGGTCATTGATGAGTGTTGAACAAGAACTGGACCAAGTATTGACCTTTGGGGGACACCACAGGTTACAAACCTGTCTGTGCCATTAATTACAACTCTCTGAATACTTGACACACTTCTGTACAAGTCAAGAAGAGTTTGGTCATTGAAGGAATCTAGATCAAATTCTTACATTATAAATAATTTTTTACAAAAGATATTAGCACAGGATATTAGCACAGGAGCACACAGATTGGGCTGTGGTCATTACACAGTGTTCCCTAAATCCAGTTTTCAGAAAAATTTGAAATATAAGTAAAGGTCAAAGTCTTTCTGCAATCTGTTCACTAATTATAAACTTTTGAATTCTTGCTAGAAGAGGTGTGTTATTAACTATCTTACTATAATGTACTGCTCCCATGTTCAGAGACAAAAATGAAAAAGAGATTTTAGCTTTCATTTGAGCAGTTGCAGGTAACCACGAGTCACACTGCAGTTCAACAGAGTTGTCAAGTTCTCTATGCAATTACCCTTAGTGCAAACTGTGCCTGAAATACAAGTAATAGCAAGCCAAAGAACAAACCAGTTTATTTTAGTGGTAGCTAATGGCAGAAGGGAGAATGAAGCCTGAAGAGCTGTAAACATGTTCTATTAATCAGATATCAAAAATAAGCTGTATTTTTCCTTCTATTTCTCTGAAATTAGTCTGCTAAATCAAGCTCACAATTGCATATGCAGTCACTTTCACCAAATTTTTAAAATTTCTGGAAAGTATTTTAAAACTTAGTTTAGAAGAAATTGCTTTTCCTGTAATAAAAGAATACAAAATTAAATCATCACTTTCTTCTCATCCACTTGATCATTCTCTTAAATTTATTTGTTCTGGTCACAAACATACTACTTTACGTGTCCTCCAGCACAAAAGCAAGGCATCATTAGCGATACTCCTTCTGTCTACTCCTTTAGTCTACTCCTCTAGTCTCTGACAAACAAGCATAAAACAGGAATTTATCTGCAGTTAGAACCACACGTAAGACTTACTGCTTAGCAAATTTGCAAATCAAGACAAGCAGACTGCAGGCTCCAGTACTATATCCCTTTTCTTGCCAAAACTGTAACTTTATAATTAACAAGAGACATTTCAGAAGTTCATCCAAATACCTTTATAAGCAAGACATGATACAATATCGCAGAGACCTGTTTCTACAATAGGATTAGCTCCAGAAAGTGAACAGAATACACAAAATCTTCACGTAAAGTAGATCATTTAAAATGTTGAATTAGCCAGTCCCTAGAAGAGAACTTCAATGATAGTAAGTAGCAAACAAGACTTCTCCATAATATCCCTTTTTGTGTTTCTCCAGATTATATTACAACATTAACTGATTTGAAAAAAAGTTTACCTGTGTTCCTGTCAGGTAAAATACAGCAGTGCTTCTGCAGTACGCCAGGCAGAACCTGTTGCAACAAAGAAAGAAACGTTAATGTAGATATGTATTTTAACATCATACGAAGAAGAGCCAATGATTGCTGAAGTGCATATCTGATCAAGCTTTGTACTCTCATACTGCATACAAATTAGCCATTGAGCAATGCAAATGTGAACCCTGCTTATTAGGAACGGAACACAGAGAAGAATCATAAAATTAGCTGCTTACTACCCGCATGTAAATTTAGTTTCGCCCTCTCCCGTAGACTCATATTAAAAAGGTGAGTAAAGGAACGTAAGACCATAATTAACATGCTCAACTTAAAAAGACAGTATGCTACCAGTCAATGATGCCACTGCTCCTGATTTTGCACACATGGCTCTGGGGTTATGAGATCTAGCTTTCCACAAATTGCTCAGGACCAAGTTCTGAAGCACAGTGTTCCCCTCCTCACACAGTTCCAGCAGACAACACAAAACCCCAGAAGCTTGAGTAGGAAACTCAAGGGAACAGGGACAGAGAAAATTCCAAGTTTGTGGTTCACCACATCCACCATGCTGAGATGCCACTGGCAGCTAGTGAGAAATGCTGGTGAAGCCTCCCACCATCACTGGCCCTTCCCTGCAGGCAGCAACTCACCCTTCATGGATTTACACATTGAGGTCACCTGTTTTAGTGCAGGCAAAACAGGTAGAAGTTTTAGTGCTCCTACCAGCAGCAAGCTGTGCTTGAAGCACCCAAGGTCTTATTTAAATCTGATTTTTAAATCTGTAATTTACATTCTCTACAATGCTATCAACATTGGTAAAACTGTAGCTCGAAGTTTAATGTTTTTTCCTTTGCTCTTCCTGAGAAAAGGCAAACTAAAAATCATGCTTTGAGATGGCTTTTTTACATTTTCTCTTGGAGGTCAACATGCACCCTTTAAAGTCTGAAATTTTAAAAAAAAACAAAACCAAACAATTATTTTGCTGCTTGGCAAAGGTTAATGGCTGGGGATGAGACAGCTAAGAGTCAGACATGCACTGTCCCTGCAGCTGCGCCATACATCCCCATCCTTCCCTATGGGACTTTTCCAATACATGCTCCAGTAACCCCAGGGGGATGAACACCTTGGCTTGTGTGTCCTCCAGTACAACAAATTAAAGTCTTAAGATTTGCTGCATCATGCTTCTTCCTGAATGCACACATGCAGAGGTAAAGCCATTGCAAAATTTTGCTGTTGTTGCCATTATGAGCTGAAAAGTCAACCTGTGGTCAGAAAGCTACCCTGGACAAAAAGCAGCAGCAAGAACTGTCAAGTCTAAGAACAGCTTCCCCCTCAACTCCTCTAAACTCTACTGAAGGCAGAACATTTAAATGTAAGCTTTTATAACACCTCACCAGGAGGCAGACCACCCGGGGGTACCTATGTGGGTGTCTCCTACTTCCAAACCCCCATGTGCTCAGCTATATCAGCTAAGTACCATCCCTTCTCATCTCTTTTGGTCCACACAAGACCTTTCCATAAGCAAATGGGTTCCTTAAGTAGAAATCCATCTCCTTTAAAGTGGTCTCAAAACCAGACGGTTTGCTTCAGGGAGGACTATTTGAGGCAACAAGTAGACTTGAAGCAAAGCATCAGTTTGCTGTAGGCCGATTCACAGGCAGCAGGCAGCTTGTATTTTAAGAAGAATCAATAGCATGAATAACAATTTTCTGAAAATCACACTCGTCATTCCACAGTGTTTCTTAAATTTTGAAATAAAAAACCCAATAATTCTTAGAAGCATGACGTCACACGTACAAACTACAGCATTTTCTTTATGGCCCCAGATATAAATAACAGCACAGTCCCACAGGCATCAAAAGCACAAAAATTAGAAGCAGAGAACAAAGAAATCCTAAAATGAACAGAGACAGTCTTTCAAAGCACTGTAACACAAAGGCTTACTTTTTAAAAAAACACTGTCTTACTCAGACATAAAGTAACATTTAGTTCCTAGTGAACCTGTCACATTTTCTTCCCCACATTCACAAACCAGAAGCATTATGAATTTATTATAAGCACCCAGTTAATCAAATTAAGACTGAAATTAAAAGAAGAGACTGAAAAAGCAGGTCTGGATTGGCAAGACAATTTCAATGGGGGGAAAAAAAAAGCTCCAGAACATGATTTTTCCTTCTTGGTAGACTGGATGTAGATAAGAGAATAGTGATACTGAAAAGCACAAGCTGGAAAAACATTAATTTGTCCCTTCCCTTCGCTCTCCTAAGTGTTAAGTAGACAAACAGCATGGCAGAGGCTAAAACAATGCCTCCTTCTCCCCAGCCCTTTAACATGTTTACCCTGCACAAAGCCAGTTTCTGGCTGGTAGGAGTTTGATATCAACCTCCCACTTACTTATCTACAGCATACAGATTTTTACACTGTACTCATCTCCATGGTATCCAAGAGCCTCTTCACACTGCTCTCCTCCTACTTTCTCCCCACTCTGTTTCTCTCCTCCCCAGGGAAAATGACAGGAGAATTCCTCAGCAAAACTGTCACCTTTCCTTCCACTTGTCTCTCCTTTTCCCTGCTGCCTTCCGTTCATTCATTTGCATGCTGTAATCCCCAGTTTATTCCTTAAAATGACTTACGTCTCACAGCTTTTTTTTTTTTTTTTTTCCCAGTTTCACAGATAATCCCTAGTAATCCCTAGGTTACTTTTATTATTATTTTTTCTTATGGTTTGAAACTTTACCTACACAGGTGATTTAAGTGACAATCTCCAAATCTCCAAATCAGACCTGGAGTGATTTCTGCTGTAGAAATCAAAACATGGGAGTAACTGCAGGGATTCACATGCAGGGGAACAAAACACAGAGAGAACAGAATATTGTTTTAGCGCATAGTTCTTTTTCCTCAGCAAAAGAGAAACAGGTTTCAATTATATTAAACTGATGATTTAACCTTCAGTTGTTTGATAAGCTCTCAGCTGGGAGCTAAGGCATTGCAATACTAAATTAAAACTGGACGCATAGATGCAGAAACAGAATAAATAATACAGCAGGTGGTATGTCCTTAAAATCAAGGTGCTTTCCTAGCAGTAGCCAAATTAGCTCTGGCCCACAGTATACAGTTAGGCAGTCACATGTAGCAGGAACACAGTCTTTGCCCACGGTGCTGAGCTGAAAACTTCCCCAAATTCAGTGAAAGATTCTAATCAATGTGAGTGGCCATTGATCAGGACCTACTTACATTTGCTTTCACTACAGATTGCTTTGTTTAAAGATGCATAAATATACAGCTGCCCTAATTGGTATTCAATTTTTTAGTTGTAGCTATATGTAATATAGGCATGCCGAAAGCTTCTCAGAGCAGCACAGAGAGTTACATAGTTGTTTATAATTTAGTAAAGTTCATATTTTTTTATGTCTGCTTAGAAACTTCATTTCACAAAAAAAACTCAGACTTCATCTGAGTCCTCTGAGTTTTTAGCATGCAATGCTTTTTTAGAGTGCTTTAACACGAACTAGAATTCATTCCAACAAAATCATTTCAAGTTTGGAAAATACTAACCCCTAACACACTTTGAATTAAAAAAAAAAAAATAAAATTAAAAAAAAAAAAAAAAAAAAAAAAAAAAAATAAATTTGCAGAGAAGTGGAAACATGTGAAGCAAAATAATTTCAGTGTGGAAAATGCCTCTGTGAAATGGATATGTACTCACTTAAAAGCATCTGCTGCACGAAGATGCTCAGGCCTCTGAACATCTCTGAACATGATATTGAATGATAAAGGTTCTACTTTCTGCTCTGCTTATAATTGGACTGCTAAGACAGCCAAAGAAAAGTGAGCTGGATACTATTTTGCCTTGTCCATTTACATTTTTTTTCTGCTGAAAAGTCAACTGAAAATTAGTGTTTCACAGGTCGGAAATAACAGAACACCCAGCTCTGGAGACCGAGCGCTCTGTATGTGCAATTCAAGGCAGACATTAACAAGGATTTATACCATGGTTTCTAACTTGCCAGAAGGAAGGAACCTCAACTTTAATTTTAAGTCTCAAGATGTCATATGATATTTGTCTCTGCTTTTCAAATCCTAGAAATGCAGCGGTCCCAAAGACAGCAAAGTCAGAATACACCCTTTTGGCCCCACCAAGCACACAGGCCATGTTCATGGCCTTTGTGCTCTTGTTCAACCACTTCCAAGGATATCTGCTTCAGAGATAGCCCACAATAAGTAGGTTAAGATAGACCCCCCTTCTTTACCTCCCTTCCCTAGAAAACTATTGCAACCAGCACGTGAGTCATTTTGATTGCAAGAATATGGTACTATTAATAAAAAAATAGATCAAACACATAGTCAGCCAATATACATTCATTTATAAAATTTTAGAGAAAGCATTCCTGAATTTGCACTTTACTTGGGCACAAAGTTGGTTTACTTGGTTACAAAGAGAGGTCCTGGGTCAGAGTCACCCCATCAAGTGTACCTTGCATCTTCTGTGGAAGCAGTACTGTACTGGAGAGAAGTGAGGTTAGACATTTTGGTGCAAACCAGTGGGTTCCTCTCTTTTTGTCTCTCGAATGTTGCGTGACTTCTTGAAAAGGTAGGCACCTTCTAGCCCTTGCTATCTGCACTGCTCTGTGCTAAGCAGTGATGCTTTCCTACCCTTCCCTCCAATCTCACGGAAGGAATTTTAATGGTTTTCACTATAAGGATCATATTAGTTTTATCACTGTATTTGCTTTTCCTCATATTTGTCTCAGGGCTTTTGTTTTAGGCAAGATTTGTCAGATACTACAGAGCTGTTTTGAGATGTTTGCAAAAACACTAGACATTTTTCATTTGTCCTTCTCTGAATGTCTTTTGTGGCCTCTTGTCATTACAGAGGCACTTTATATTTTAAATTTCCTTTTTATTATTTTTTCCTTCTATTTTGGACTTCGTATCTGAGGATTTTAGACACCTGTCCCAGAGACACTGTTAAAAGAAGGTGCTACTTCTCTGGAACTGACTCCCTGCTGCTTCTTAAGCAGAAAGGAAGCACATTCAGGATTTGTCTGTTCACAGCAGTCAACTATCTAACAGGTCTGCAAAGGTATCTGCCTTCAGACAGGGCGTGAAAAGTAGGCAAGGTTTCCTGTTCACAAGCTGTTGGGTGATACGAACCATCATATAATAAAAGGTTTACCATTCTAGCATTACTACATTTCTTTTTCCAGAACAGACAGGCTCATGCAGCCAGGTGCCAAAATGCTACATCCAGCTATTGTCTTCAGCTTCTTAACAATACGCAGTTGGTTCAACCTGCAAGAAGCGAAATCTGAACTTCAATTATATTTGGTTACACTTTTTAAGGGGTATCTAGGGAGCACATCGATAAATATCTGTTATTGTTTCAGTTCCTGTAAGAAGTCAAAAGCAACCTAATATTACCAGTGGGTCCCTTCTGTGTCTCACTTGAAGCTGCTATTGGTAAAACCTACACCAGCATCAGCAACAGCTCCAAGATACTCTTAAAATCTGTCCTTGAAGTACCTGGCTGTGGAGGAAGAGAGCAGCAGGACCAGAGGGGCCTGCCCTCCCAGGGCTTACCCAAACCCGCATGTGTTCCCTGGCACAGCAAGGCAGACCCTGCTTATAATGGCAAAGCTAGCACAAGCAGAAATATTAAGACTCGGGCTTTTTTTTGTGTATCTGGCATTGCCAAAAATAGTAGAGACTTTGCAAGACCTTTCAATCATTCCCTGCTAGCTGTCAGTTCCTCTGCCCTCCCAAGGAAACAACCTTTCGCCATAGCTCCTGATGAGCTGCACCCCGCTGCTAAGGCAGCCTCTGCCAGAACGTCTCCCACCCACGGCGGTTTGAGAGAGAAGCCTGTCTTGTCAGTTTATTTCATTTTATTCTGATGAGATGGCCCAGACTTGTCCAATTTTGTTTCTTCGAGATTTTACTGGATTGATGTTGTCCAATATCCTATTTCACATAGACACCGGTGAACCTTCATGCTAATTTAATGTCAAAACAGAACTTCCTAATGATTCATCTGCTTTGTGGAGTTTTAGTAGAAGTCTTTTCTTCTCTTATCATCCTCTACCTTAGTCCACCATTCTCAATTAGATATCAGGAACGTAAATAAAACATTAAGATTTTGTTGAAAGGGCAAGTTACACTGAAAAAAAAATAAATCTTATTTACCATATATCATATACTTTGATATTGTATTGATGAATCATATCATATCAAATCATGTTTAAATATGTATATTGCCTTCTTTATTTTTGAATAAGAGGAAATGTTGGGTTAAGGAAGATAAATCTCAGATATACTCTGAAAACATTACAACACACATACTAATATGTTTTCTTTCAGATTGTATTCCATCTCAAAAAATGGAAATTTTCTAAACCCCTTTCCATGATTAAAGGAAGTAATGACACCAACAACAGAGTTTTCAAGTAAAAGTGACAGACATTTAAGTAATGAGGAATTCACTGACTGCATAATCTATTTTGTATACCTGAATCAAAACTAAATAAGGGGAACCAACCCTAGAAGAGATGGTGCGGTTACTAGGACCCCGAATGGCACAACTCAGCCCCATGCAGTCGGACGTCATTACTCCTTTTATCCAAGTCACCATGCCAAGTGAGGCTGAAACACAGGTTTATAGAATTGTCTAGGTTGGGAGGCTACCTCCACATCATCTAGTCCAGCCGTCAACCTAACCCTGATAAAAAAAACACCACTAAACCATGTCATTAAGAAGTATTTCAACCTGTCTTTTAACTACCTCCAGGGATGGTGCCTCAACCACCTCCCTGGGCAGCCCATTCCAACACTTAATAACTCTTTCAGTATAACTTTTTTTCCTGATATCCAATCTGAACCTCCCCTGGCTCAACTCGAAGCTATCTCCTCTTATCCTATCGCTTGTGACTTGGGAGAAGTGACCGCCCCCCCGCCTCTCTACAGCCTCCTTTCAGGTAGTTGTAGAGAGAGATAAGGTCTCCCCTCAGCCTCCTCTTCTCTAGACTGAACAACCCCAGCTTCCTCAGCCTCTCCTCATAAGGCTTATTCTCCAGACTCCTCACCAGCTTCGTTGCCTTTCTCTGGACCTCCTCCAGCACTTCAACGTCTTTTTTGTGGTAAGAGGCCCACAACTGGACACAGCACTCAAGGTGAGGCCGCACCAGTGCTGAGTACAGGGGGACAATCACCTCCTGAGTCCTACTCACCGTGCTGATCCTGATACAGGCCAGGATGTTGTCGGCCTTCTTGGCCTTGGGCACACTGCTGGCTCATGTTCAGCCAACAGTCAACC
>VZRU01008042.1:20126-39279 GCA_013398155.1 Pedionomus torquatus
CACACCTTCAGATCCTTTTCTGCCAGGCAGCTCTCCAGCCACTCGGGTTGTTGTGAGCCAAGGGCAGGACCCGGCACTTGGCCTCGTTGAACCTCACCCCATTGGCCTTGGCCCATCAATCCAGCCTGTGCAGATCCCTCTGCAAAGCCTTTCTACCCTCCAGCAGACCAACATTCCCAGCTAGTTTGGTGTCATCTGCAAACTTACTGAGGGTGCACTCGATCCCCTCGTCCAGATCATTGATAGAGGTGTTAAAAGAGAACCAGCCCCTATAGCAAGGCCTTGGGGACACCACTTGTCACCGGCCACCAACTGGATTTAACTCCATTCACCACCACCCTCTGCACCCAGCTTCCAGCCAGTTTTTAACCCATCAGACAGTACTCCCATCCAAGCCATGGGCAGCCAGTTTCTCCAGGAGGATACTGTGGGACAAAACCAGCTCTACTACTAAAGACTGAGGCAAAGAAGGCATTCAGTACCTCAGCCTTCTCCTCATCCTTTGTCATTATGTTACCTCCCACATCCAATAGAGGATGGTGATTCTCCAGAGTCCTCCTCTTGTAACTAATATATTTATGGAATAAATCATTGATCATTTTTTTTTGATGGCCCAGGTAAAAAGCATGATTATCATTATGATGCATTTAAGATTTATGTTAGAATGAATCTGCCTTAGCATGAAATAATTACAATTGTTCTATGATTAACAAGTGCTTATATGCATGATTTTTTTAAAAATTGCTATCTAAACTATAATCTTTCAAGATAGTTTTCATAAGAATATAATATGAAGACTAAACAGAGTAACTAGGCAAGCCTGTGGGGAGAAAAAAACAATTTACTCTGAAAGTTAGCAACACATTTAGCTCTGAAGTGATCCCAAATAACACCTAAAGACAGTCTTTTCCCTATTTAATAGTGCAGGAAAATAAGTGGATGTACCAGCAACAGTCACAAAACCTATTTCTTTCTAACTTCATCTTTAGTATTTAGACTGAGAACAACATCAGCAACAACAAAAACTCCTTTATATCTTTCACTTTTCAGAAGTCACTCCTTACTGACATAACAAGTTTTGCTATAGTGATCCATATATTTGTGACCTCCAGGTCCAATTACCGTAATTTGCTGCACTTACAAGAGAATACACAAATTATTTAAGATGCCTCAAGCTAAACACAGTATGACAAATATGCATCTATTGGCAATACATCTGTTAGTTGTCCAAATAAATGCACTACTGCACCACTGTCCAAAACTAGGCCTTCAAATATCTAGAACAAGCAATGTCAAAGTCCTCTGAATTTGAGAGACGATGGTGTTGCCTCTTCCAGGGTAACACTGCTGGGAGGCAGAGACCAAGACTTTTCATTTGATGCTGTAATTTCTTTTTTCCAAAAGCAAATGAATAGGAGGATAAACTTCAGGACAAAACCAATTGTATTTTCAACTTTCCTTCAGACGAATTGCTCCTGACAAACTCATCAGGTGTACAGCCATTGCACTACACATAAAGCAACCAACATAAAGAAAATCACTTGCTCTTGCAGTTGGACATGAGAAATATGTTTTGCTGTAAATCAGAAATCACAAACTTTTTTTCTGTCCATTACCACCATAAGCAGCAGTAGCATCTCCTACCTAATGGCAATACCAAGATGTGAAACATCCTATCTCTGGTGTGAATTATGTGGATCACGGGTCAGAAATAGCTGTAGCAGACACTAATACTTCAAAGGCTGGTCACAATTCTACACAAGTGTCTCTGATCTCTCTGCAAGAGCTCCAGCCTCATCTTGGGCTGAGGAAGGAATGAAGAGAGACAACCCTTGAAAGTGAGGCTGACAAAGATCCCCACAGTGATGAAGAGTGGCAACTAGTGATTTACAGGGGGTGGAAGGTGCCAGAACATGATCCACAGGTCACCAAAAGGAAGCAATGGGCAAAAGAAGTTGGGCATTCCCTTCTGTGGGAACAGAGACACTTATCTGCTGACGAGACCAGCTGTCTCGGGAGTTTGCTGCTTTTCTGTAACCCAGCTCCTGCCCATCCTACAGCAATTTCAGAGGTTCACCCAGCCCCTGGGCTACACCCTTGAGCCTTGCATCCATGAGGATCAAGAAAGGAATCACTTAAGATATCTGGATATAGCAAGTCCGTAGGGCTGGCTGGAATGCACTCAAGGGATCCAAGGGTGATGACTGTGGGTCCTTGCTTTGTCACACACAATTTTAACATATTAGATTTAATGTACTAATACAGTTAAATATCACACTGAGATATAACATGAAAATGCACCAGCTTTTCATGTTATAAACTGGTCCCTCCATCTTTCCTCAAATGTATTTGTAACAGACATTTCTATTTCTACTAAGACTCTTAAGTTTGAATAATGATGACATTTGCGTCCACCTGCAAAACCCAAAAGCCTTATAGAAGCACAGCAACTTTAGGAGTTGTCAAAAGGCAAGTATTCCCTCAGAAGTTATGAAGAAGTCACCCTAGGGCTGCAATTGTTTAATAAATGTAAGAGTAACCCATGGAGAGTGATTTGGCATAAGAAGCTGCTTACAAAAAAAAATATTTTGACTTAGTATGATTTATTTATCTTTAAGCATCTGATAGTGGTTTGATAAGATAATAAATCTAGAGTTTATTACATTTATAGGAGCAGAAGAAACATCTTTGTTCCCATTGTCTAAAATATGAAATATGGTAATAATGGTTCCTTTTTTCCTCTGCATCAAGTTATTTAGACGCAACGTATGTATGTACCTTGCTGTGCCTAGACTGTGAGGTCTCCTAGTTGGAGATCACGGTACTACAGCAGAACAGATAAATGTGAGACAGCAGCCCTCCCAGGGAGAAGGACACCCTGGTATTATTACTGCAGTACTGTGAGGGTCCACACCGCAACAGCAGCATGGCTTGTGCAGATAAAAGTGAGTATAGAGCATGGCTACAGCAAATCACAGTGAATGTTTTCAGGCTAGGGAATTCTAAGCCCTCTAGCAGATAAGTCCTGGCTACCTCCCCACACTCATCACTTGCCGGAGTCGGCTGACAGGCTGTCAGCACGTACACACATATATGCATTGCAGATGCTGCTCCTGCCATCCTTGCCGCAGAGATTTCTCATATTCTCAGTTATTCCTCCTGAGCAGAAGTCATAGTCCTCCTCACAGGTCAGCTTGGATCCTAGATGCCAAGCTGCTCTTTCCACAGGGCTCAGGGCTGAATCCCTGCTGAGCAGATGGGAATTCAGCACACCTACAGGGAGGAAAAAAAATCCTCCTGACTCAGGAACAGCCTCCAGTGAGGACACCAAACCCAGTGCTGGTGAAGTGGAAATAACTGGCCATTGGGGAGGGGACTGGACCTGAAGGTGCCAACCTGCACTGTGTCTCTGGTGGTTCACTGGACAGTACTTGACACCTCAAAGGTTTTGTTGGAGGAGACGTGAGATTTCTTCTTGCTTCCATCTCACCTACACACTGCTGAACCAAGCCAGCCAAAGCTTGATTCCCAGTTTTAGTCAGGGTAAGTGTTGTGGAATATGATTTTATTGTGGTTTATCACAAGAAGTCTTTTTAATGCACAATGTCAATAAATTATTTGATTTAAAAAACATAGATTATTCAGATAATAATAGTATATACTATGTAAATGCCAGGGAATCCTGAATGTAATTTCTCCTTGCTGCCCTGGGATTCCATTTAAGATTTGTGTGTGAAGCACAGGGATCTTTACGATTTTGATACCTGTATTTGCACTGCAGAAACAGATCCATTAAACATGTAAAATTGAGTAATAGTCTTTCCCTGTATCTTTGTTAGAAAAAAAATAATCTTCATTAAAAATTAAAGTTTATGGTTTTGTACTAGGACTTGGCAACAAAACTCTCCCAATGGTCTGCTTTACTCTACTGTGTAGGAGTTGCAGATATACAAAGAAATTCAGTTCAGAAATTATGAGTAAGGCAAGAGAGGAAGTTTTAAGTACAAAAGTTACCAACAGACAAACAAACAAAAAGAAACATCCTAACTGTTCAACTGCATTTATGGTCCTGGTATCACAGACCTTTCTCACTGTCAATCAAAGAATAAGTCATCCAACAGAAGTGGTGACTTGAATTAGCAAGGAGCTCACCTAATACTTTGTAATTTGTTAGTAGTTTAACTATGATGTAAGGTTGCTTTTTAAAGCTATTTGATATATCAAATTTCAAGTTTATTAATAGCTAAGAAATAGAAGTCACCTGTATAAGCGGGGGAACTAAAGCCCCCACTGTACTAGGGCCAGAGTCTCTCTGTTAAAACTCTGGTATTACACTTCAAAGGTAGCTTTTATACGTTTGTCACTTTGGAGAACCTGAGACTCTAGACATTAGTAGCACTCTCCACCCTTGATGGGATGACTGCAGAGACAAATTATATGTATGCAATTTCATCTAGCTACTTCCCCTGGGCAGGTGAAAGATGCCTTGAAAACTGGGGAACAGGCATGTTTTTTCCAAAGACTGCTTTGTTGTTCCACATGAGTCAAGTCCATGTCATTATCTTCTGGCCCAACACACAAACTGAAGTTAGCAGCACACTATATGCATACACAGAACTGGGACATTTCACTCCTGATGGACAACTGCAAGTGACGGTGGAAAAACAGAGAAGGAAGGGTTATTTTTAGGAATGCTTATTTCATAGATTTAGGTTACACAAATCCTTCATGCAAAAGGAACAAACAGAGAAGGATGCCTGTGCCTTGTTCATGCCCTTGGCAACGTTTGATAGCACAGGGGGATATAGATTTCAGAACACAAAGCAACTACCCACACCTCTCTCCCCAACGAGCAGGCATTCTTATGGAAATAATAGCTTTCTCTTTCAGACAGGAATTTGTCTTTATTACCCATGTTTCACTCAATTTTGAATGATACGATAGCTTATTGCAAGCCCCAGTCATTTGGGGAGATTTTGCTGAAGGTGGGATAAAACAAGGATAGGTCTCAGTAAGCAGGTTATCATTTTTTCAATTCCATTTGAACAGTTATGCTCCTGGGGATGATTTCTGAGGAAGGAGACTGCATAATTTGTGCAGCCTGTTTTTGAGAATACAAAGTGGGAAGAGGAGCAGGGCAGTTTTCATCTGCTTAATCTTTAACCAGCTTAGGGTCTATGTACCACTAGATGACCTGAAGATGCACACATAGAAAGGGTATTTTTGGTGCTGGTAAAGGTGAAAAGATAGATGTAAAACACACACAAAGGTCCCTATTCCTCTGGAGTCGATGCTCTTCCAGTGCTGTGGAAGGAGCCAGGGGGAGCCTGAGGAATCCTCAAGAGTGTTTCAAAGCCAGGAGTCATTACAGAGCTGATATGCTCTTGGGGATAGTCTTAAACTGAGTACTGGAAATGACAGCGCTGCCTCGCCTCTTGAGAAACAGGGAATAGAGGCACAACTTATCTACAGTATGAGAGACCAAGCTGCAAGTCAAGCATCTGCCAAATAGAGATGCTTGACTCTTATCTTTTAACAGGCTGCCACGATCAGTTATTATGAGATAACATTCATCTTCTCTGATGAATTTCTTGATTTTGCATAATTAGCAGAACGTCATTCAGATCACAAAGAACTCTATAATTTTGTGGTCAAAGGACTTGCCGAAAAAAATCCAAGTTCCTGCCTCTTTCCTAACACTCATTCAAATATTTTGTACATTACAGAATTACTTGCACTGAGCCCAGCGAAATGTCCCCAGTGTTAGAGTACCAGAGAGGGTTACAGCAGCCTTCCAAGAACAGGGAAGACCAAAGGTAGACACCTCATCTGGAATTAATCAGAGGAGTATATGGACCTGTGCCAGCTACATCCCAGAACAGCATGCTATGTACTCCTCTAAAAAGAAACAATTACCCTTTTCTTAGCTCTGTATGTGCTGGGGGTTTTATAAGGCTTGCAAGGGGCAATGGGGCTGCACAGAGTTAATTAGTTTTCCAACCTGGACAAATATTTTACAGTTCTTTTGTGATGTTTCCAGAGCTTTCATTTGCCATCCAAGAAATGCATACAAAAACTGGTGGAAGGGCAGGGGAACATTTTTCAGTCGGTAAATGTGTATGTGGAATGACAAAGCTTTTATGTATGTTATTTTTTAACTACTAGCTAAAATAAATGTAGCTTTAGAGGGATTTTTTTCTTGCTGTCTTGGCTATCCAGTTGAAAATAGGTTGTTTTCAGCCTGTTAATTTTTGATTCTTCCTTTCACCTTGCTTTCAAGGAAATGTCACTTCCTGAGAACAAAAGGTTAAGTCACTCAATGCAGAACTACATAATCAGTCTGCTTGACAAGCCTAGTCTGTTGAAAGTACTAAAGAATGAGTACCTGACTAGTTGACAAGCCGTCTCCGTTGACATGAGTTCCTGTTTGAGCATTTTAATTAGTCACATGGGTCATCCCATCTTCAGACACGTCAGCACTGGTGTTACCTCATCACTGGTGATCACCAGCAATTTGTTTTTTCCAAGGATTTAACTCTGCCTCTTCAAACCAGAACCCAGAATTAGCAACAAAGTTGCTTCAGCCTGTCCCAATTGCATTGTCCTGATAAAATACTAGGGAGCTGTGCCACTCGCTATTCAGATTGCTTATGCTAGCCAAAAAGCTATTCAGAAAGCTACCAAAAATGTTATTTTGCTACCAGTCAAGACTCCAAAGTGTAAGTAAGTGTCCTATGTATTTACACAAATACCCCGTGCAACTACCTCAACATCCCACTGCATTTCAGATTGCCTGAGATCAGGTTTTTTTATTATTCAAACACATAAAAAGCCATGAGGTAACTGCAGCTAACTTGCTGTTTGGAGTGCTCGGAGTAAATGTTATGAAAAGTTAAGTGTTTGTTGCATTCAGTGCAGATAGCAGAAAAAAATAGTATGCAATCACATGCAAAGAGTCTTTGGATGTTTCAAAATATCACCACAGAATCTTGCAATTTTTAAATCATTTTCCTGGGATTATTTTATACTATCTCATGGCAGTAATGGCAATTAATTTTGTTGAACTATCTCATTACAACACCAACAGGAGATACTGTGATCTATGAGCTAGAACAGAAACTTTACTGTTATGTAACACAAATTTATATCAATGTAAATGTGGGGAAAAGAAAGTGTTAAATAAAATAAACGAGTACTTCAATTCCTATGGGTATTTCTCACTGCCCTGGCTTCAGGAAAGGATGCTCCTTCAAATACCACACTTACTGGCATGTAAGTAAATGTTTCCTGTCTTTCAAAGATTACTTACTATTTGTTGTCCTTATTTTTTCATTTCCAAAATAATGAGATCAGGAGCCATAATAAAATTATTTATATGATCATGCAAGGTAATAATTCATTTTTTCTACATTGTGTTACTAATGAAAATATGTTTGAAGGCCCTCCTCCTATTCACTTACATAAACCCAATAATTAATTCATGCTGCAGCCTATTCAAATTCATGGATATGACACAGTCTGTTCTTGATCATAAAGAAAATAGCATGCATGCTGGTCCACTTTGCAGTGCTGGATTCCTCGCTGACATGTATTGTGCACTTGTTACCCTTCCTAACAACGAACTTGAACAACTGGAAATGGGAAACAGACACTTGGCATTCTCTGCTGGAAATCAGACATCTGGAAAACCAAAAGTCTGAATGTGGTTACAGATTTAGCAACTGGCATCAGGGGTGAAACAATGTCATAAGCCTTTGTTTAAGGTATTTGCACAATAGTGCGCACAGAGTTAAGATCCACACAAAAATGGCATCTAGCTGGAGGAAGCATGTAACAGAATAGTATTAATTAGCCACAGAGTAATACAATAAATATGCCAGGGGTCATGTGTATTTGACCTTTGGCTCAGCACAATCAAGTCCTGATGGAGCACAGATGGTCACTACAGTTTAGTATTTTGTTGTGATTAATACCAACTCACAAGTCACTGGCTCGAGCCCTGATTCAGCAGCCTGTCCACATCTAATCACTTGCTTAACTTTAAAGTATGTACTTTAGCATTTGTTGGGTTACTAGCAAATCTACTATTAAATTAATAAATACTTAAATTAATGAATTTATCAACATTCACCGTGCACATATTAGGGCCACAACTTCAATGTGTATGAGTATTTCAGCTCCAAAATGTAACACACAAGTACATAATGGAAAAAAAGTTAACAATCGTACCCATTTGCTACCATTTCATAGAGATATACAGCTGTGATGTCATCAGAATGCAGTTTATACATCTGGCATCCCTTGCCTCACACTCGGTGAGTAGGTGCCAGCCTACTTCATGGTGGCCTTCAGCATGGTTTATTACATCTCTGAGATGATCAGAGCATTTTGTTGAGAAAGAGAGATAGCAGACTGGACAAGAGAAGATTACAACCAGTGGTCTTCTGGTTGGCTTATGGAATCTATAAACAGGGCTTTGAGTATTGCTATTTTGACTGCTTAATAAATTTCAACCTGCCTTTGCAGAAGCAAATTAGGAAAATATACTGCTGATCTCTGGCAGCAGAGGAGGTTTAGATTAGATATTATGAAAAATTACTTCACTGAAAGAGTGGTCAGGCACTGGAACGGCCTGCCCAGGGGGGTGGTTGAGTTGCTATCCCTGGAGGTATTCAAGAAACGTGTAGATGCAGCACCTCAGGACATGCTCTGGTGGCTGAGATTGTAGGGAGTGGGTTGTGGTTTTGTGTATGGTTGGACTTGGTGATCTCAGAGGTCCTTTCCAACTGTAACAATTCTGTGATTCTGTAATTAATAGTGCCCTATATATATGTATACCGAGCATTACAAATTACAGTCACTTTTTCATATACGGGTACTTTGCTCATGTAAGTAAATGAAAGTTCTGAAAGATTTGGTCAATATTTTTGTGGTTTAGTGCTTAAGGGTAAATTCAGCCTTCAGGCACTGGTTTGAGAAAAGGATGAGGACAACACTCACTAAAGCAAAAGCAGTCCCATGAGGATGCCCTGCAACTTCAGACCTGTACCAACAGCAACATCACTTCTGCTGACTCAGTTACACTGGAGCAGGTGGGTTTGGAGTAAGATGATACACTTTGCGGGAGCAATAAAGGAAAACAGAAATGTGTAATGTATGTTCCCATACATATTTTTATAGGTTTTGGTCAATAAAATGTTAGTAATTCTAGGTATATGCACTTTCTCTGAAAGTGTTTGAGGAGGGTGGAGAGGCTGTAATTGGCTTATTTATAATTTTTAAACTAATGCTGGCTATGTTTATTATATTTTTGATGCCCACAAATGGAAATTAGATGAGAATTTGTCCCTACTCTGTAAAGAGCTACAACAATGTAGGAAACACAGAATGAAAAGTAAAACATGCAGCACCATTCCTGGAATCTGGGGGATAATCCTTTGCTCACTGCTGCTTTGCCCAACACCACAAGTGCAGAGAAGCAAAAACCACAGTGCTCAAATAATCCAGTGGTCAAACCTATCTCTACTATGTGATGCAAAACAAACATTACCAAAAACCAGCTAGACCATAAAAGTATGTCTATGGTTCAAATGAACCCAGTAGTCTTCCACAGTATCAGTATATTACTGATGACATTTGTTATAGTAACAGCTATGAATAACAATCTATTCTTCTTCTAGTTTGCACAGTAAATGTCTAATTTGCTATGGTGAAGGATACTACAACAGACTAATGGTGTTCGTTACAAGGAGGGATGATCAAGTAAACCAAAAACACACAGAAAATGTGAATGTACAGCCTAAAATCCCAGCATTTTTCATGCTTTCTGGTACTTCAGAAAAGCATTATCAGTTTGGTTTTTTTCCAAATGTAATTAGATTATGTATTTCCATACACACCTTGACATTCTACATGGTATCCTAGATATGTAATTCAATAAATCCTAAAAATAGTAGTGTAAATAGACAAAACAGTGACTCCTTAGACTTCCCACATTTTTTAACTGATTAGATGGCATTATAGCTTTCACAGCAGCAAATACTATAATTAAGTCTATCAATTTCATTACAACTTTACTGTTTTCACCTGCATATTCTCCTTCTCCAAAATTACCCTTCTATAGCTGGTTTAATCCAAAATAGCATCTGAGATGCATGATTATAATTCAGGGCTTATTGCAAAAGCTGTTTTTAGAAAGTCCATAAAAAACCTGTTCCTTCCTGTGAACCGAGCGTAAATGAAAACGAAGGGAGGCTCACATGCAGCTTTGGGGATGGTCTGCCTCCGGAAGGCTGTTGAGTTTCCTGTCCCTTGCTACCCTCCCCATCCTTGTCGCAGCAGTTACATCTGCACTGGAGGTATCTCAACTAGCAGACCATCAGCCAACAGCTGCTGATGTGACCCTGCTAGCAGCAAGGAGGACTGGGAGGTGACTTAAAAGAGATGGGATGAGGCATGCTACTGCTAGCAGAAGAGGCTGTCCTGCTCTTTTCACCCTCTGCCTAGACACCTCTTATGCACATTCAGCTGCTTATCCAGCCTGATTCTCAGCCCATTCAGTTCACTGAGCTGGCAGAAAACAAATCCAAAAATAAATGAAAAAATAAGTAATTTGAATTCTGGCTGGCTTACTGAGCTAGATCCTGGCCTTAAAGAGAGTGTGGGACCACACAGCCAGGGATGGGGGCGGGGGGGGCGGGACAGAGCAGAACCCCTTTGTTCTACATCAGCAAGACCAGCAGCTCAAGAGAGATGAGGTTAGTGTTCTCCTCTGACTTCACCTCAAGTTAATCAATAGTAAACCCTCTCGCTAGGTGTTTAAAGTTAAGCCGAGTCCTTTAGACAGGACAGACCTTGAGCTGAGGGGACAATAAGCAGGCAGGGACTCCCTTGCCATGGCTGAGCCATGGCATTCACAACCATACTTTTCTTGAGAGAAAACTTAAAAGACTATGAATTTAAAAGAATTTAAAACATCAAAACTTAACAGAAAAGGAAAACAGTAAAATAGTTACTTTGCAAGAACTGGAGATGAGCAGAGTCAGGAGAGTTTTCAGCTGAAACTTTTAACTTAGTGCCACGAAAAGCAGGAACTGGATCCAGTGGCATCAAACACTCCTGGGAAGAACCCACATTGGAGTCCTTACACAGTCAGCTCCACTTCGATGGGTACAAAGTTGCTTCTCAGAGTACCGATATAGCTAATAATAATGTATTTTTAAAAATTCAAGCTAAAGATCAAATTTCCAGTGAATTATCTTTGCCCAATACTAAAGCCAGCATTTTTCCTTAAAACACACCTGAATTCTTTCAACTCCCAGGACAATTAAACTACTCAGTGTGAATGATTCTTTCACGTGAAAAACCCTCTTATGCTCTGTAAGCATAAAAGGAGCTCAGAAATCATGTCTGATGAAGTGGGTATCTCTTATGAGACTGCCAAAAGAATTTATGTTTGATTTATGAAATGTGGGTGACGCTATAAAACTGCCGTATCACTGAAAGCTTTTATCTATGCAAAATCTGCTATTTCTGGTAGCGTTTCTGTCATTTATGTCCCAGGCCAGAGAAAGTGAATGACTATTACAGGTAGAAGACATCCACATAGGCGAGACAGTCGTGAAGCAAAAGGCAGGCTAAGGACCAGGCCTGAATTGGTAAAGCAGCTCCCTACCTTTTTCTTCAGAGAGAACATTTGAGGCAGTGAAATTTCCCTGGATGGCTTCCAGATTTTGTTCAGTGACTATCTAAATAAAAATACACAAGGCAGTCCTGGAAGCAGGGATCAGAAACGCACGCCTTGGCTCCCGGCAGAGAGCCCTGAACAGGCAGCAAAATCTCCCTTATCTTCTCCCGGAGAGTAGCTGAATTTCAAAAGAAATGCAGTGCTGAGTTTTTCATCTCTAAAATGACCCACAGCAGTTACAAGACTTATTATGACTCATGTTTATACCTCCAAGGGCTGAAAATTAGACTTCTTCAGCTGCCAGGGACGGAAGCTGCTCCATAATAAGCTGGGGCTTAGATATACTCCGTGAGTTCAGCTCCCAGAGACAGGCACCTGACTTAAGATCCTTTTGGGTCTGGAACCACGACTCATAACTGCATTTCACTGGCTGTGCTTATCTAAGATTTTTCCTAAGTCAGCTTCTCCAAAGCTGGTCTTGTTCTTGTACCGCACACAAGGATCATTTTTCGTTCAGCAGTTTGCTCTCGAATTTAGCACTAGATGTTGTAGCATATGGATTCATTTATAGATAAATTCACAATACCTTATGAAATTCTGGCAATGAAATTCTGCTGGCTGCACTGTGGCCTCAAGAAATCTTCTTGTTCACTAAGTGTAAGCATTATAATGCTAAAATGAATATACTTGTCCATTGATTCTGTCATTAGAGATTATCATTATGACCTTACTCTAACATGCTATTTTCCACATGTCCATTGATTTACAAGACTCCATCATGCCTTGAAACAAGCCATTACATATACAACAAAAGCACTATAGCTCTCCATTCTCAGTCTATTCATGTTCTGCTGCATCTCAGTTCTTTCTCAAGGCTTCTTTGTTTTCCAGAAACCTAGGGCTGTAGTTACAAAAGCATAATATACCTGGTGCCTATTTCTCTACAACAGCCCATGTAAGATGGCAGAGGACAGCAAAAACACGTCATTAAAATCAGAAATACATTTTTAAAAACCCTTTTTTGTTATATTAGTCAGATAGTCATCTGAAAAAGGAAATGAGCAACAGTTCTTTAAAGAATCTTTAACAATTCTTTGTAGTTTAGATCTAGGCTGATCCAAAGCACTGCTGGCAGCTGCACTATTAATGTGCATTATCCAGAGAGAAGAACAGAGCAGATCTCTCCTTTGCTACTCCTTTTTTTTTTTTTAACTTTCCTCTCAAAAATGCTCTGAAGCTATTACAGAAGTCACAATCCCATGCTCCAGATGGGAGAGCAAAGAGGAAGCTCACTCTCTACTTCTGTGTTTGGGTTTCTGTCCAACAAACAGTGACGGTCTGGCCTGAGTACGCAGTTGAAGGGACTGGGAAATGCTCCAAAAGCCCCCAGTTCAGATGTGCCCGAAGAAGCTCTTATGGCTATATTTACTTTTAGCATCCTTTGCAGTACCTGCTGACACACATCTCACACTGATTTCAAAGGGAAATTATATGAATCCATACTGACACTTTCAACACTGATGCTTTCAACACACTGACCTTATGCTTTTATAAATGTAGCATCTTTACCCCTCCATTACAGCGTATTGACTTGGAAAAGGTACTTCAGTGACTTGTTTGTGATAGTGGCTGCTCCTTGAACTCAAACTAATTGCTCATGCAAGTCATGTGAAAAATCTGCTAAGATAAAACACTGAGAAGAAATGAATAGGTGGATATGATGCTACTGTACAACAGCATTTGAAACTGGGATCAAGGAGCCTGGAGCAGGTATCTAGGCAGAGTAACAGGGCAATAAATTGTGAGGCAAAGTAAAAAAAACAAAACAAAACAAAACAAAACAAAACAAAAAGCAGCTTGACCTGACTGATCCATAGTGTAAGCGGCTGTAGCTCATTCAGAGTAGCTCAGGTAGAGTGCTGCTTTGCTAGTGGTAGGTGGAATACAGGGCTCCCCAGGGCTTTGGCTCTAGCACAGTGGCAGTCAGCCTGCCCCTTCTCCCCATGACATGGTCAGAAGATACACTGCAGCATGGGAAACCCCTGACTTTCACACCAAGGAAGCTTGTTTGACTGCTGCCACCTTAATAAGTGCTTAACCTCTGGAAATCTTGAGCTGTACGTCTTGGTGGTAATGGGCACTGGCACTGAGATGACCACAATGGGCTCTAACCCAACTGCCAGAAATAGAGGAACATATGTGTCTTTCAAAAGGTTGTAATTGCCAAGTACAGACAAGCCTTGCAGTATCAGGGGTTAAAGAGAAGGTCTCAGAAGGTGAGTTTGAGCTAGAGTTATCTACAAGGACTATTGATGTCTCTGCTAAGGAAAAGTCAGTGGGGTGGAATGAAAAATCCTGCTGCAGAACAGAGGAGAAAAAATATTTAGAAGCTGCTGAAGACTCCACTGGCTATCCTTTAAGCTAAGAACAAATCTTCAATATTTTCATTTTTGACCAAAAATCACAGTTGAAACTTTAATGATCTGTGACAGAGGTAAGCTAAACAGTTCAAAAGATACTACCGTCATGTTTCCTTACATCTACCACAATATGACTTAAACTGGCCTGCTTGTATTTGAACACTTTTAGATTAAGGTATCATGAAGCCTTTTGCATTACTAGGATAGACTGCTTTGGGTTTTATTGCTGGTTGGGATCTTGTGCTGCAATATCTTTAGAATATCTGAGGACCTGATTATAATTTCTGTTTCTAAACAAAAGATGAAAAAATCCACACTGTAGAGGGATGAAGCAAGAAGCTTGACTTGAAAACTAGGTTCAGTTCATTTCCAAGGTAGACTCAAGAAAGGTACTACAAAGGCAACTATTTAATCATTCTTTAAAATTCTTCAGTGGTCTATCTTATAAAGAAAGCTGCATGGAAAATGTAAAGAGAAAACTAGTTTTGACAGCAAACACTGGCCTAGGATTAGGGGAGTGTGGTAAGGAAGGTGTCTGTGTGAGCCACAGGCTTTGGGGCAGGGTAGCCAGCAATGAGAAAGATGAAGTCGTCCATGGGATGTACACTGTACATCTCAGGTTCTGTGCCTTTATCTAAGCTGCACCTAGTATAAGGAATGCTTGTAAGGAATGTAAGTGAAGTTAAACATGATATTTACTTTGCTTCCATGCAGATTTCTATTACTTTTACTTTGATTACTTGCTGTAATTGTGACTTTGTACAGACATGCTTTCTCCAAGACAAGAAACCCTTATGATTTGAAATGAGCAATGCCAAAAAGTTAACAAAGTTCAGAACTGACACCTGTCTCACAGTCATATTTAAAGGGTTTGCTCAGAACAGACTTTGCCCTTTTGTACTCCTGCAGTATTGTCCAGGTGGGGTGCTGATGATGGAAGCAGAAGCAGCAGCAGCAGCTTGGAGAAGTGGTGGGGAGCACAAAAGAGGAAAATGCAGCTACATATCCAGAAGCCCTCTGTCTGGTGCCTTCAAAACCTGAAACCTAGGCACCACCTGTCTGGAGCCCTCAAACCTAGAAACTCAGAAACCCTCTGCCTTGTGCCTTCAAACCATGGTGGGCCATGAGTCAGACAGCTTGTTCTCGTGGCAGCAAAGATCATGTCTTCCTTGAGGACCACAGGTGCGAGAGATGTGGCTGGCAGCAAGCTAGATATCTGGTACACAGTTGAATCCCACATCACCATCAGAAGGAAGCCACGTGGAGAGGGTGGTGTGAGCTGTCCTGGAAGGTCATGGTTTGGTCACACCTGGTCTCTGAGAATTACTTGGGTACATTAAAGCACAAAGATGCTTGGGTGATTTAACTGCTCAAGGACAGCAGCCCACCACTGCAAAGATTATATTTGCACATAAACAGCTGCATTCATATGAAAAGCTAATGGATGGTTTAATAAGAGCAGCACAGATTTTTCTGTGGCTTGATTTATTGCCCATATGAATTCATCTCCAAAACGCACCTTTTTTTTGATCCCTGAAGGCTGCAGGGACATCACTACGAAACTGGAGCCTAACATTTGCTAATGTGAAGGCTTTAAAATGTTTGAATTTTAATAAAAAAGGAAAATTGCTACCTTTATTAATCTTTTTTTTTTTTTTTTGGTATTCCTTATTTTCTGTGTCAAAATTTTCAGTCATTCAGTAAGATAACAGAAAGTGAGCACCATCAACAGAACTGTCAACACTGGTGTTTTTATTTTACTTTCCCCGATCTTTTCTCGAGGATCCAGATCATTAAATCAGGAGACTGCAGAATAAACATAACTTCCCTTGAGAAAAAGTGTCCTAATCCACATTTGCAAAGAAAAGCCTGAAAATATGAAGCAAATGAAACCTAAAGGCTCAGAAGCCAAGTAATACACAAACTGCAAAAGTATTTTTAATAGGAAAAAACCCACATCAATTTTAAACAATCTCATGATTTTTTTGAGGCTGACTCATGATTTTGTAATGTTTAAAGTTGGCAGTACTGATACCCTGTGATTTAGATGACTAATCACACACTGAAAAGCTAATAATCAAAGTAAGCAGTTTGTGAAGTACCCGCAGACTAGAAAATATGTATCTCAACTACTCAGCAAAGGCTTATGCATAAATTGACAACAAATAGAATCAGTTTATATAACTGCTTCACAAAGACAGAAAAGAGCTAATCAGTTAATCAGTTATTTTATTTCTATCACATAATGCTACCAGCTGCAGCAGCGAGTGTGAAGAGTACGGAATAGAGAGAAGAGCGGGGTAGCGCTTCAGCAATGCATTCACAGGGAACGGGGCAGCAAGCAAAAGACAAGAGTGAAAATTGACTGAAGGAAGGCTACAGTTACCCTGCATGCCCAATGGGAAATTACCTGGGGGCAGGAGGGAAGCAGGTGTAAAATAAAGTCAGGAGAGAAAGCAGTCAGCTGGCTACAAAGAGTTAAATCCAGCTGCGATGTGCAGTCCGTGGAGGATGACTATGGGAAGGAACAAAAAGAATTAAAAGCAGCAGAGGAAACGCCTTTCAAAGACAGGAGGCAACAGGGGTGAATGCTGGCTTCTCAGTGGGTTTTCTTATTAGATCACTTGTTCGTGCACAGTAGTTCTCTTTCCAGTCTTTTATCTTATCTGATATTAAGCAACCAGCAGAAGGAGGTGTATGTAGCAAGTGCCTCGCATCAGCTATGGCTCCTAACCAGAAGATGGATTCTTTTCTGAAACTCTGCTCATAGCAAAATGACGTTGATAGAAGATAAACCATCTACACATATTGATGCTGCTCAAGCAGCTTAGTTCCCTCAACATAAAAATGGCATGGATGGATGCCATTGAAGGATGCCATGGAAGGATGATTTCTAATTTTCAGAAGTTAAAAAGGAATTGAAGAATTATAGTGAATATAGTGGAACTTCATTTATTGACTTGCAAAGGCAGAAAACAAAACCATTTTGAAAAGAAGCTGCACATTTGTCTGAATAAGTATTTTTGTAGCTATTTCATTGCAAAATATAAACAATATGTGGAATTGGCCTATAAGTTTGTATCCTCTTTATATATAATTTGTATCTTCTTTATTTAAAATTTATATTCTCTTTATCTAAAATTAAATAGAGCTGTTAGTGGTTTCAGAAAATTCTCCCACAAAGGCATATTTAATTACAAGTCTGCCAAATGGGATTTTCGTTTTCTTTGGAGGAACCTAATACAGACAGGATATTACATTAATAGTCATCACAGTCAGATCCTGTATGGAAGTTGCTATATCCCCGGGAAGAGCAAAAAGAAGCCACACACTGTTTGAAAATGAAGGTCAAATCAAAAGCAAGCAAAACCAAGAAATTGGAGTGAATGGGGCAGAATGATCCATCTGTATTAGAGCTTTCTATAGCAGCTGTCACCGAGCAGCCTGCACCGGAGTGTCTGAAGTGCTGTGTAATTGGAGTGGATACCAAAATTTGAGGGGAGACTGCAGACTAAACGGGAAAGATGGAGGGATGTATTTCACAGCTGTCAGCCAGAGAGGAAAGATACTCCACTCCTTCCTCCAGATGGAGAGCGTCTCACATTTTGATGCAGTGAGTGAGGGGGTGACTGAAAATGCATGGATTCATTCATGAGCTGCACGTACAACACAGCTTTTTGAGAAAAGCTGTAGTAATGTACAGAAAAGGGGTGGGGGTGAGGGGGTGGGGGAATGGTAATCAGCATAATTATTCCCTTAGGGCAGCAGATGCAGGGGTCACTAAAACCAAATATTTTTGCAGGACTAGGGGGGTTGGACTGGATGATCTCCAGAGGTCCCTTCCAATGCCGTATCATTCTGTGATACCGTGATACCTGCCTCATGTTCACAGCTTCACCATTAACTATGGCACTGTAGCTGCAGGAGACCGTTCTCTGGCGACAACTTTCTACATAATACATAAGTTCTTAATTAACTGCAAGTGAAAGATTTACTTAAAAGTATACATATTTTTATAGGAAGGCATGCAAGCACACAAATGAAAAATATATTTAAGCAAACATGTCGGGGGGGCACAATAGAAGAGTCAATGATGAAAAGCCCTAACAATGTGTCATGAAAAAACAAGAGAGCTCTGACATACGTGTACGAGGTGGACAGAAGTTGCTGTAAACATTCACGAAGAGCAACTTAACGTGCAATATACTGCCAATGGACTGACAAAACAGCCAGGATTTTCAAGGGGTGCTTTTAACATCCCAAACATTTAAATCAATTTATTTTACTGAAACAAACCATTCAAATATTCGTGCAAAGCATACAAAACTTAAACTTAAACTTATCTTCACTATTCTGACCTGGCATTTAGACTTTGAACAGTACATCCTGCATTTCTACCTACTCTTACTATTCATATCGTTTAATACATGTTTATGTGATGCTATATAATATTGTTCTACCTCACATCTCCCTAGGTGCCTGTAAACTAACATACTGATCTAATGGTAGACATTAAATATGACAGTTTGGGGATCTGCCTAGGAGAACTCATACATTTCTATTTTATTTCATGAGCATTTTGCAAGCTGGTACCCTTGTTTTTGTTTTTTATTGCAACCTTGCATCGTTTGTTTTGTTTCAAGGAAAGGAGATATTGATATATGAGGGGTGCTTTGCATGTGCTTCTGTCTTGCATTTTGCCTAAGAAAAAAGCCTGAATAAAGTAATAATACATTTGCCAGGAGCCTGCCTGTCCCTAAGAGTCACAGTCCCTGAAGAATGAAATGACAGCAGCATGGGGGAAATATAAGGAATTGTGAGCAAGCTGTTGGGAGAAAAGAATCTCTGAGCTCAGTCCTCAGCTTTGGTGCTTCTATCCTCAGGAGTCTTCAGTGATCATAGAATCATTTAGATTGGAAAAGACCTTTAATATAATCAAGTCCAACCATTAACCTAACCTAATGTTTAGTTTGGAGAAGAGGAGGCTGAGGGGAGACCTCATTGCCTTTTCTTTTTTTTTTTTTTTGGTGTCTGTGGTTGGGCCCAG
>VZRU01008042.1:39466-91720 GCA_013398155.1 Pedionomus torquatus
AAGGGGGGTGAGGGGGGACCTCATTTCCTTTTTTTTTTTTTTTTTTTTGGTGTCTGTGGTTGGACCCAGAGGTCCCTTCCAACCATGAAGATTCTGTGATTCTAACACTGTGATTTGTGCTTCTAACACTGCCAATTCCACCACTAAACCACCTCCCTAAGCACCACATCTACATGCCTTTTAAATACCTCCAGGGATGGTGATTCAACCACTTCCCTGGTGGATGCCAAGGGCCAGGCCAGGGCATCTATGGGTTTGGGCAGAAGTCAGCCCTGGAAGACCAAGATCTTCTCAGGACTAGAGTGATGAGGAGAGATCATGATGTCAGTGGATGCCACCATTACAGTCAAAGTGCAGGAAGCTCTAAAGTCGTCCCATAGAGGACAGGCTCCCACTAACGCTCTGGCAGCATTAGTGAACCTGAACTTCCTTTATCCCAGCTAAAAACTCTACCCTTATGATCACTAGCTTGGTGTAGCTCCCTGTATCTCTCTGATCAATTTCTTTCTTCCTTCCCTCCACACCTGCAAAATGTGGATGCAGAATGACAATAAAATCCAAAAACTGGCAGTGCTTTATGCAAAAACATGAATTCTTGTATTTCAGCCTGAACAACACCCAGCAAAAAAGCTGCCTAATGTCCATCAGCACCTCCTTCTTGTTCCACTCCCCATGCTCATATCCCTGCATGCTATGCAGCCTCCCAAATGACCTCCAAAAGCCTCCAAAAGCAGAGTCCAGTGCTGATGACCTTCAACAGATCTGCAATTCTTGCTACAGAAAGAAATAGCAGGCAGCCATCGCACAGTACCAGTATGGTACGTGTGATCACAGCAAACTGCCAGGATATAACCCTGAACTCCTCCACTGATGACGATGCTGTTACATCTCCTGACGCACAACCAACAGATTGTTTAGAAGCAAGTGAATGTGCCCCCAAGGAAAACCTAAAAGCAGACGACCAGCACTGCCACAACACAACAGCTCTGGGCCAAGGTCTGTGATGGGCAAGCTGTCTTGTAGCAGCAGTGGATCTGGGAATGAGACTGGGCTGTAGGCGGGAGCCCACCGGGCAGACAGCAGGGACCACCAGCAGCCACAGAGAGCTGCCAAAGAGGCTGGGGGTAGCAAAAAGCCAAGCCACCCCAACCGGATAGGTGCTGTAGATATAGCGGATGGGATTCATATGATTCATATTCATGCTTTCCGTAGGCAACAGAAAGAAGCAGGCTCCCTAGCAGAGCGATCCAGATGGGTTTCTATGGCAGACAGATGAGCCATCTCTGAAAGCCTGTTCTCTCCATTGACTGCAAAGGCTGACTATGCAGGATCCACAGCAGTGTACCCTGTGGCTCAAAATAAATTAAAATTATTTCACCAAAGTTAGATGAACTTTGTTTATTAAATGTACACTTCATAATGGACTTCTAGGCCTCCTGAATTTTGAAAATAAATTGCTTATTTCTGCTGGCTTAAATACTACAGTCACCTGACAGTCAGTTTTGTATTTTGCTTCTTTTATATTACATGATGAAAGGCATGGAAGATTTTTTATTATAATATTTATATTTATACATATATTTACACACATTTATTTAGCCTACACAGGCACACATGAATGTGAAATTTTTTTAAATTCCATTGCCAGTCTTCACTGACAAGTATAATTGTGTTTTTCTTTAAAAAGCATTCATATGAATATTTACAATTGAAAGCGTGCTACTAGAGATTTACAGTGTGCTTTTAACACGCTGTATCTCAAACGCATATAATCCTATACATCTCATTATTGTTTTTTTCTATAGACTTCAGCATAATCCATTTTATATTTTGCTGGTCTCTTCTGCAGCCTTTGAAACAGCAATTGATTTGCAGCGATTTCAAGGGGCTTTGGATTGGACTTTGTATTATCCTATTAAAAGAGGTAGTCAGGTTTACTTCTATTTTAAAATTTCTCTCTAGGTTGGGAGCTAGAGTAGTAACACTGTGGCTGTAAGATATGCCATAGACCTCACCTGAAAGGCAAGACGCACCTCTTGGACAGATGTGTTTAGAGAGTAATGTGCACATGTGAAAACAAAACTGTCATCATCGTAAAAGTCACAGGCATCATGCGGCTGGAAACAAAGAGCAGAGAATGTGATGGCTACCCTCAGCCGCCTTATCTGCTTCATCCTGCTGTATTGGCCATTTCTACCTAGGCTGATGTTCATGTTTCAAATTCTACATGGAAAGCAGTGGCTAAATCCCCAAGTCCCACACCAAGATCATGTTAATTTAACAGAATCTCCAGCCACAGGTTCTCGCTGTGCCTTTGTCTGCAAGGCAGGATAGCACGCTCCTGTGATGACCCCTTCACTCTGCTGAAGTACTTGTGTTCAACAATCTGGGGACCTCTCCACCTCCCCTTCCACATGGCTCTCAGAGCTCTGCAACTCCGTTGCTGCAGAGAGACTCCCTGGGATCCCCCTCCAGCACCTCCACCTCTGCTGGGAAATGCCACCAGCAGACCACAACACTCTGACAATACTTCATTTCAGCTTCTGCCTGATAACCCCTCCCTTGTATGCCTTCAGTTTTCGTTCTTGACTTGTTATTGCACTTAGATTAATTAAACCAAAATTTTGAACAGAAACTATTTAGAGAAGAAGTCACATCACTCCGTAGCATCTATGTGCCTTCCTTGTGCTTTACCAGCCATGTTTTCACACAGACCACTGCCAAAAGTACTAAGCAGCTTTCGGTCAATAATCGGTCTCTGCAGAACCTCTATAGGAAAAGACACAGAATGAGACAGTTGCTTATTTCCACTAACACAGCCGTAGGTTTTAATCAAAGTGCCCTGTGATACCAAGCCAAATACTTTGGCGAAATGAAATTTCACACAGTTGTTTCCATCAACGGATCTCTGATCCTGTCAAAGAAAGACAACAAATTAATTTGACAAGTCGTCCTTGCCATCAAATCATATTGACTGGCATTATTTATATTTGTTAACCTATCCTTTCTGTTGGCCCTTCCAAGCTAACTGTTCTGGCATTGTACTGGGATCTGGATTCACACAAGAAGGGATTTCTAGGTCCCATTTTCTACCCTTTTTAGAACTGCATTAGCACTTTTCCAAGTCTATGAAATCTTCTTAGGTCTCCAGAATTCAAAGTAAGTGGTTCAGAAGCCGCCTCAGCTATTTTCTCCGTAACTCTTTGGGGAGGGGAGAAATTACCCAGAACTGACAACCTGGAAAAGCTTGGAAGATTATCATCATCCAAGGCAGGCCCACAGTTTTCACAGAGAGCTTTCTGCCTGATGCTGAGACAACTAGGAGAGCTCGGCCACTTCTGCCACAGAAAGGGAGAGCTGGGGTTGGAAAAGCAGGGAGCGCCCTGAAGAGACGAGGTTGTTCCCATTCCTGTGCACCTCTCCACGACAGGGATTGCCCACCTTTATTACCACTATGCCATTTTCTTCTAAATAAAATTGTAATTGGTGTAATTATTTTTCAAAGAGATCCAAGAATTTGCCACTGCTTCATTGCTACCTGCCTGCCCAGGCTGAGCAGGATGTGCGCACTTCTAGATGGGTTTCTCAAGGTGAGGAGCTGCTGGTAATACAACTGCTACTACACCTACTAAATAACCATAAATTAAATGGGAGGAAATCAGGAAACTAACTAGAGCTCCAGTAGGAGAGAATAAGGAGAAAGAATTCAGATTTTATCGTAACACCAGGAAGGAAATCAAAGGACAATGATTTTTCTGTTGTCTTTTAAATGCAGTATTTTGTCTGTCAGATTCATTCATCTTATACAAAGAAGAGTAATAGTATACATTTCCAAGATAAAATCAATTATGCATTATCTTAGAGTCGTACAATCTCATTCTCCACAGAAGCCTCAGTATGACTTACAGGTAGCATAATTCTTATTCCAGATCTCTCAAGAAAACTAAATTTCACTGACAGTTCATTGTACAAATTCCAATTTATGGTCAGTTTTTTCACTATTCTCAGAATATAAAATCACAAATTTCTACTTGAACCAGAATATGAATTTGGCAATATAATGAAAATAAAGGAGCAAATTAAGAGACTAGTTTGATTCAATTCATTACCTTAGAGCACTTTCGCTTAAACCCCTTCTATATTTTAGGTAATTTTTTTAAATGAGAGAAAAAAGGCTTTGTTCCTCAAAAACTTCCTAACTGTGGCCAAGTTAGCCACAGTTTAATCAGTTTCTTAATTTATCTCCATTATGAAATAAAATAGGGAAATAAATCTTGTTCCTGTATTCCATTAAAATGTGTCTGTACAAGTTAAAGACTATTTTGTTATCATGGCATTCTGAGTTTCAAGCAACCTATTTTTGTAAAAGCTAAAAATGATATATCACACTTCAGATTATCTTCATTTGCCAAGTTTTGGCAGAATTCACAAAGGTACAGGAGAATTTGCTGGAATATTTGCAGGGTTTACAATGGCTTAGCCCATTTTCAAAGGAAAAGATGATACCTAATCAGTTCATTTCCATTTCTGAAAACATACTTTCAGAAACTGCACACTTTCATACATTTTGTTTAGCATGAGCCATTTCAGGCAGTTGAATCTGAGCTTTTTCTTGACTACTCAAGATCACATAATCATGTTGTATCTCAAGAGTGCTCTCTCTGGAAAGACTGCGGCCGGTCTATACATTTCATTCATTCACTCTGAACAGAGCTATCCCCCCTAAGTCATTCTTATGACATCTCTAAGACAAGTGAGGAATGGAAGGAAAGATACTGGGAAAGTGGACCTCCATGCAGCAGGCAAAAGGTATTTCAAAAATGTGAAGCACCAACAGGCAAGTTCCTGACCTGGACAAAATTTTGCTTTGAGAGCATGGATAATGTAAGGTACATTCATGTAGTGTGTCCAGGGTTTTATTTTTAAAAGGAACTATCACCAAAAAAACCCCCACCCACAAAAATTATCTTTCTGTCTATTGACAGAACAGCTGAATGGTGTACGTATAGAAGAAATGTGAAATCTTAGTCAGGAATGACAGATGTAAAGAAAACATCTAAGTTTTCTTTACAAAAAACTGAGTTTCTAACTAATTTTATATTTACCAGAATGTCCCCAGTGATAGTATTTTATAGGGGGAAATATGTCCAAAATAAAGTGTAGCAGAGAAGTAGTGATGAGAAGAGCATTAATTGTAATCAACACTACAGAATAATGAAGATACTCTCAAGTCTACTTGATGTGGGAGCATATGATAAGAAGGAGTGACACGTACGCAGCAACTCGTACAAGATGCAAAATAGGTTATTTATGCAAAAGTATCTGGCAGAGGCTGATATTCATAACAACCACATGACTTCTCAGGTAGTCTGCACTGAGACACGAGTTGAAGAGCAAGACTGTGCACAGCTTTGATCGTGGCCACTAGAAAGGCACTACCTTAAGGTCAGTATGCTCAAGCCCAGCGGCTTGCTGCCAGTCCTGTAGATCATGGCATTCTCATTCTCCTCTCTTCCCTGGTTTGGCTTCCAGATTCCTGGTCAGGGCCACACCTCCTGGAAGGTGTCCCAGACAGACACTTGCTGCCTCTCTGCCTCCAGTGTCCCTCAGTGGATGTGGATCAAGCAGACGTATAGAATAACTTCCCTAATAAGCAACTCTGTACTTATTTTGGGCAGTGGTGATACTACAATTTACTGTCTGCTGAGTGCTGTTTTATTGACAGGTAAGGAGACAAAATCCATTTATGGGCCCAGGTGCTGCAAGACTCAACACTCCACTTGTTGCCTACTGCAGCCAGGAAAACTCTCTTAGGGACCTAGGAGTGCATCTTCTCTATAAAACTTGTGGAAACATGTGCCTTGGCCAGCCTGTGGAAATAATCAAGACAGCAACAAGACCTGAAGCCTAGTTCTCTCAGGCACTCCACTTCAGTGGATTTCATGCTGAACTTCCCCATCTGGAATTTTCTTCCATATATGGGTGTGTATGGCAACTCTTTCCCACAAAATAAAGCTGGAACGCTTCAGACTCTGACAGGAGGTGAGAAAACGGGATTTAAGTTGTTGCCATAGCTGCCGAGAGACTCAAACAACCAGCATCTTCTGTCACTGAGAGGAATGCTTGTATTATTAACTGCTTGATCCCTCTTACTAAAGCTCTTCCATCTTGTGTGGCCAATTGCTTTTTTTTCTTGAATTATCTTTTGATATATCTTTGGTTGATTTGTTGGTCCAGAGAAGGACAAATACACAGAATAAGACAGCTGAAAACTGCAATGCATACGGAGGTATTTCAGTGTGTATGGAGCACTGAGCGTTCACAGACAGAACACAGGCATTCCCTGGCTCAGACATGTACCCTCAGCAACAAACTATAGCTTCTTTTCTTTTTTCTTTTTTCTTTTTTTTTTCCTCTTAACCCATTAAGATTTAGTTATTCTGTCAGAGGAGAAACTCCCAAAGGTCTTCCGTCAGGAGAAAGAACTATGACATTTGGACCAATTTCTGGTAAACTGGAAGACGGGAGGCTGAGCCCCTTCAGACAGAAGAGAGAACAGAATGCTGCTCCATCTAGCTCGGAAAGATGCAGTTATTTAATTCCTAGAAAAGGAGTCTGCTCCCTAGCTTGCTTTCTTTGTGCATAGTACCAGTTGGAAAGCAGTTTCTCAGAATGAACCCCACAGGTAAACGAGCATGTATTTTATAAATTCTAGGATTTACGTGGGAGACCTCAGCTGCTGCTAAATAACTTCCTATTTCTACCCCATCTCCTTGAGGGATGGACCAATTTGGGCTTTGACAGAAAGGAACAGTCTTTGAAGAGCACAGCTGGAGTGTAGTTTTGTGGAGATTGCTGCTCAATACAAACAGGGGAAGGAAGAAGGCAGTGCCGAAATCAAACCCAGCAACCCCAGGAGTCAGAATGACGTAGCAGTTGCCCTCCCTTCCCGAGAGACTGCCTCCATCAGCGCAAGGCTGAGTGTCCCTCCAGCAAATGAATGAAAGGTTCCGGAACCGTCTGAATCCCATTAGACTTGCTCAGAGGGCTGAGGTTTTTTCTGTTATTGTTGAAGGGTTTTTTTAAACTCTTATGGCAGTCTTTGCTTAGTCAGTAGGATAAGCACACTCCTTGCATGACTTCATCTCGACTCTGATGAAATAACCTACTCATTGTCTGCTGTGCCTTTGTCTACACACAAACTAGTTAGCATTTCTAGCATGGCAGAACACAAAATGAAGGAAGAGTAAGTGGCACCATTTACCAATAGCCGCCAAACTGTACTTTACAAATCTTCCAGCATATATAGCAAACATAAGTCAGAAAAAGCGGGCTAAGATGTATATTTATGCATACCCTAGGCTAAAATCTTCAGTGGCAAATCCTGCTCAGAACTAATTTCCTTATTTGAAGCTAAAGAAAATAGCATACAATTCACATGATATCATACATCCATTGACTGAGAAATAGCTGGGGGGAAAACAGCTGGCATAGAAATAGATGAGAAGTAGCCGTGAATTCAGTCACAGTTACCTTAGCATGTGGATTTATGCACTTATACGGGTATACACACTTATACAGCCTAGTAGCTGTAGCAAACTGGGCTAACTAAATTATCCTGCAAAAGATCTGGGCTACCCAGCCAGAGTTTAATGAGGCAAAGTTAGCCTCTTGGGACATGGTTTAGTGGTGGACTGGGACTCAATGATCTTAACAGTTGGACTCAATTAAATTCAAAAGACTTAATGGTCTTTTCCAACCTAAACGATTCTATGATTGTAGCTCTGCAAACATGCCATCAAATTCTGCCAGGTACGCAACCAGGAACCACAATATTTGAGTGAGATTACATTATCTAAGCACATGGTGCAGCCTGACCATTTATGACAAATTCAACAAGTCCCTTTTCTATTACAACTTGCTGGACATTTATCAAAATAATAATAACAAAAAAAAGGCTATGCTTTTTTTTGAGTGTTTGAAAAGAAACTGTCATTTGACAACTCTAGTCTTTCAGGTACTTCTTGTCTCTGGCAATTGTTTAGGGTCATGTCTTTTATGTTTATTTAGAATAAATGAAAATGCCAAACAGTAGTTTGGAATAGTATATGGGACTGGTTACTTGCAAAAGAAAATGTCAGATTATAACAGGACAGTTTATCAAAACTTTGGAGCACAGCTTGCAAAGCAGGGTCATTGTGCATAAGACCCAAATTCTGTACTGCTTTATAAATATTCTGCCAGACTCAACAGAGTCAGTTAAACTCCCGTATTGCTGGAGTTAATCATTTCAATCTATTTCAACTCCATTAAGTTAACATTAGTATCAGTGTGCGCTAGTTACAGCCTGTGCAGAGCTTTATTTCACCAAGTGTTGCAGCAGTCCAACCACGTGGCTCTCCAAGGGAGTTCACAGCCTCTGCAGCCCTCAGACAGCACTTCATGAAATCCACCGTAAATATAAAGTAATACCAATAAGAGAGGATTTGGGACTCAGAAGGAGTAAGACTGGCTGTAGCCAACCATTAAAGATAGATACATCTCTACCTTTACGATGGAAGAGTTCTGATCTGGCCATTGTAACGAGAAAACACGCTAACTGCAACAGAGAAGTGCCAGCAAGGCAAGCCTGAAGTGGCATTGCTTCTCCGATTTTATGTGCCATTCATTCTTCTGTTCTTCCACGGTACTGGGCTACAGCTTGTGCAGGGGGATCAGGTGGACCGTCTCCACGCTCCTCCCCACGGAGAGCTGAAAGAGTGAGAATAGCAAAGAATACAGCAGAGACCTCATACAGCTCCAGGAATATTTGTGCAAACCAAAGTGCTCTATTCTAAGACCCAGGAAGCAAATTAGGGCCTGGTTGCTGCAGGTCCCTTCCAACTCTAACCATTCTATGATTCTATGTGAGGTGGGCTGCAGACAACCAGGCCTGTTCTCCCTCACCTTGCCCGGGTCCTTCCCATCCCCTCGCTGCGTGTCCTGCTGTGCTGGTGGAGAAGCCATGTCCCTGCACTGGTTTGCCCTATTCTCACTGCTAAAGAAATGGGGTTTTTATTCTCCCGTGGTGCCCCAAAGCAGCTCCTCGGTGGAAGCGAAGCCGAGGAGGCTGGCACAGGGTGAGCTGCACAGCAGCAGAGCCAGCTGCAATTCACGGGGGCCAACCCTGAGAAAAGGCTCGTAATAGTACAGGAATTGCCATGAAGAATTGAAGAAACCTGCCCCAAGCCCACAAAGCTAGTTAATTCTAAGTAGAATGTTTCAAAGCTTTGACGCGTCCTGGCAATCCAACAGATATTTTGGAAATCAAAACCTGCAGCTTCTCTGTTTCTCCTTGTTTCACTGCTCAGGCGTAAAACTCAATAGCTTTTGTTTGGTGCGTGTCACAAGGCAGCTCTTGCTTCATTTTAAGGCCATTTAACTTCTCCTCCTCTACAGGCTCCCCGTGCTCCAGCACAACAAACCAGGGAGCAAGAGGCCAGCTAAGCTGACTTGTCACACCTCATCAGAGCCACTTAAATCCCAGGACTCGGCTCAGCCCTCTCTGGGAGGTATCTGTGCCCCTCCTCGGGCTCCCAATGCTGAGTGCCAGTGACACCCCACTGGACCTCCAGCTCCCTCCCCAGACACACACAATTCTGCCACAGATCCCACACCAGCCCCGGCAAGATGTCATGGGCACTCTCGAGCACCTCAAGAGGAGCAAGGAGATGCCAGCAGCCGGACTGAGCCCTTCACACATCACCTTGTTCTGAATGCACCTCTTTGAAAGCTCTGAAACTTCCAGCTGTTTCTTCCCTAGCCTGGCCCACTCTAGGCTATGTAACAGTTCAGAACCTATTCCAGAACTTTCTCTATTCTTGTCCCTCTTTGCTGTGGTTTTGCCACTTCTGCTGAATATTTTTCAGATGACCAGCTTTAGGGAAATCAAAATGCCCACTTTTTTTTTTATGAGTGAGATATTAGCTGCAGCCTTTCTTTGAGTAATTCCAAGCTTGATTCCTATTTATTTTTATTTTTAAAAGGAACGAGTGACTAATGGGCTTAGTTTTCTCTATAATTTGGATCTGTGGTGACTTTGTGTCTGACCAGATTTGAATACAACAGAAGTAAATAAACAGATCTGTAGTTGAAGTTTATGGCATGCACATCAGAGGAAAAAGGTTGTTTGTACTGGCAAGAGGATAAATATCATCCTTGTTCAAATTCTTGGGAACCAGTTGCTTCTGTTTGAAATTTAGACTACCACAATTTTGTAGTCTAAAAGCCAAAAACATATGCTGTAGTCTAGGACAAAGAGCAGAGATGAAGACAGCAATCAATCCCCTCTTCAGTGTAGGTTTAGCAGCTGAACCTGGCTGGCAACTGGACACAAGGCAATTATTGATGTGCAAAGAGCACTTTGCACTCAGTTTTAATTTATATATTTAAATAGAAAACACATATTCCACAAAATCTGGTATGTGCATACCCTTCCTCTGTTACAAAACATTACACTTGCAAAACAAATTGATTTGATCACAATATGAATGTTCAGTACCACGCTCACCAAAAGCAAATATAATACACTTTCCCTGCCCCAAGTTTTAATTAGTGCCTTTTTTTATAGAGAAGTACAATGTTACAATGTTTTCCTGGGTTGCATTGCTTTCCTTATGTTTTTTTTTTTTTTTTTTTTTTAAATACCTGAGGCTGGAATTATTTCTTTAACAATTTATACCTCCCTTTCCCCACATCAATTGTCCTTCATCGTCCTTAGCAGTAGCCTCATAAAGGTGTTAATTATGGGGAGACTTCCCCAAGCTTTCTCTGCCCGTTACATGCAGTCACATACAGAGAAAGTTCAGAAACGCTGGCTTTGGTGTAAAATGGTTTTGGGGCAGGGAGATAATGGAAGACCCTTGAGTTTTTTAAGCTCTTTTTAAGCCCTTGGAAAGCACAGATCAGATCCCAACTCTGCAAAGACACAGGTTTCTTATTCTGCTTGGTTAGCAGCAAGTTCTGGGCATAGTGGGTGCATCAGGATAACTGCAGGCAGAAACAGCAGATGCTAAGATATTTTGTCAATTAAGTTGCTAGAGTTGGGGTTATAAATTATCTGATCCTAAAAATAATTGCATGCTGATGCAGTTCAAAGGGTGCCACGTAGACACAGGCCGTGTATTGAAAGAGTGGTTTTAGAGGTCATTATATGTTTACAGTTGGTCTTCTCCAGAGAAGCCACAGCATTTTGTAGTCATGTAGGTAAGCATCTAAGAAAACAACATTGAAAATATTGAGATTTTCATCTAAGTCAGCAAGAGTAGCTACAAAACAAATATTAGAAAAGAAAAAAAATGGAGTAAAGAAGATAGCTTGCAAGATTACAGCTACATTACATTCAACCAAATATATTTAAATTGCTAGGCTTAGAAAAGGTCATGGTATTTATGAATCATTCATAATGCATTTCTTACTGGGCTAAGTTATATATGATGGCACACATCTTCCTCCTTATAAGGACATGTATTTACATCTTGAGCACAGCCTGTGAATGGAAGGCTCTCCAGTCACATAATTGCTTATATCACAGCAAACAGAAGTAGCCTGCTCATGCTAACAGCCAAGAATTTACTTGCAAAGTGGATAAAGACCTGACAGCCATTAAAACTAATAGCCCTCAGACTTTCAAAATTAGTGAATATATAATATAAAGATAATTCAACCAATCTGAAGCATGTATCTAGAAAAAATGGGCTTGGATTCGTTTCCTTTGATATATTCAAGTCTATATATTGCACAGAATTCCTGCATTGTGGCCTTAATTCCTTCAGAAACACTTCTGATGTCAAAATGTATTCTCAAAGCACATGAGATAACTTAAGAATCATTTTGTACTGTCCATTTTTCACCATCATATGAATACTGTGTGTAATTAGAAAGCAAAGTCTTTACTTTCAGGGTGCCAGAGAACTGCAACAGGCTGCCCAAGAGGCTGTGGAATCTCCTTCTCTGGAGATATTCAAAACCCACCTGGATGTGTTCCTGTCCAGGTGAAGCTGCTTTGGCAGGGGCATTGGCCTAGGTCTGAAGGTCCCTTCCACCCCCTACAATTCTGTGATTAACAAATAAATAAATAAATAACCCCCCCTACAATTAGTTCAGTTTAAGCATTTTCCGAATCACAGAATGGTTAAAGTTGGAAGGAACCTTAAAGATCATCTTGTTTCACCCCCCTGCCATGGGCAGGGACACCTCCCACTAGAGCAGGTTGCTCAAAGCCCCATCCAGCCTGGCCTTGAACACTTCCAGGGATGGGGCATCCACAAGTTTTCCGGGCAACCTGTTCCAGTGCCTCACCACCATCATAGTAAAGAATTTCTTCCTAATACCTAATCTAAATCTCCCCTCTTCCAATTTAAAACGGTTCCCCCTTGTCCTATCACTACTCTTCCTGACAAAGGCTCCCTTCAGATACAGGAAGGCTGCTGTAAGGTCTCCCCAGAGCAAATTACAGTAACATATTGATTCTTTCAATGTGATAAAACTAAATCAAATCCCAACAGCGCATGAACACCTACAATGGACTTAAGGCTTAGATAATTTCTTTATTTCTTGAATTGTAAATTCAGGGGGGAAACATACTACAGTAGAAAATTATCATTTTGTAAAATTATTCAGTCCACTAGAAGGAAAAAATAATTAAAAAAAAAAGGAAATGTAGATAACTAAACATACACGCCCAGAATCATGCTAACTTTTTTGGCAAATAATTTCATACTAGGAAAAAGCCAAACAGCTAGAACCTGATCTGTTCCTGAGATGGGCTGTGTCAAGGGCTTATTCATGCGAGCAGAACCTGAAAGGCGAAGCCTCCTGCTGCGGGAGGGGGTGTCGGCAGAGCCGCTCACACTGGAGGGAAGGCGACACTAGAGGGCACCGCTGCCATGTGCTTCGGACGGAGCCCCAGCGCTCAGCCTGCCTCTCCCCAACATGCGCTGCCTCCAGCTCTGCTCTCTGCTTGAGAGCTGGTTGCAGCAGCAAAGTGTCTGCCATAAAAACTTCACTGCATTCAAGCAGCCAAAGAGATTTCTGGAAAAAGCGTTAATGTGCAGGGCTTTTCTGCTGGCCGTCGAGACGGGCATCAGATCCCCCTGGGCCACGACCTGATGTTTCTACACAGCCAGCCTCAGCCACCCCACAGCAGCAACCCACGGTGGCACTGGCCATGGGGAAACAAGCGTGGGGCTGTTCTGGCTGTCGCTGTGTGGTAGATGGGGGAGGAAGGAGAATTTAGGGAGGTCTCGGGAATACCACTGCGAGGGGAGCAACAACCATTACCCAGGAGCAAGAACCTCTTGTTGATCTCTGTACCCCAGAATTAGTATTGCACATGGACCACAGCACCGTACTGATGCCTATGTATCAAACTGTCTCATCAGCCCACTCCCTGCTCCAGAAATACAAGCTGACGGCCTAGGATCTGAGAGGGGTCCTTGAGCTGTCCCCATGCAGTGCTGCAGGCACCCACGTGGACCAGCAGTAGGTGAACTTGTAGTTCTTATCCTCATGCTTTGGAAGCTGATAAACCCCAAGGTGAGGAATGAAACAATGGTAAAAAATATGATAAAAATGCAGAAGACCCAACCCCAAAGAAATGAGGAAAATGGAAGGGTTTTAAGTTCTTGTAGCATGCACATAACGCAAAACTAAAACCCAAGTCCCAAGCAGCTTTTAATTTAATTTAGCAGAGCAACATGGCATTAGACAAGCAAGCACAGGGACACAGGCTGCACGTTAACAACCATACTGTGGAAAACCTTTCTCATGTATTCAACGTTGCCATCATATACTGCAAATGTTTGTAACAATCCTTTTGCTGCCTACATGCAAGATACAGGAAAAGAGAGCCAATCTGTAATTGAATCACCCAGTCATTCAGTCACCAAGGCGGATGGACATTATCTATCGGAAAGGCATATAAGCAATTAGATTAAAGAAAGCACTGAGCGTGTTTAGGATAATCAGCACGGCAATATAGGCAATCAGAAGTTCACTGAGTGGAAAATGCAATGTATTACTATACTGAACCCTCCTTTACCCAAGCCAAGAAATGTGATACCACAATGGAAAAAAGGAAATGTCACATAGCTGAGAAAAATGAGTTAAAGTATTGAACCTAATTAATATCAAGTACCTGCTGGGTCAAATAAACAAACAAAACAACAACAACAAAAAAAATCAGCAGTGCAGTCAGACAAGTTTTGTATTTGCATAAACCATAAATAAAACATAAAGGTAGGGAATCTTTTGGGAAGGTTGTTTAACTTTTGTTTGAAAATTTAGGACCAGAAACTGACACAGTAAAGCTACATAGTACATTCACAGTGAATCTGAGGTATCTGAAACGCACTAGACTGACAGAGCTGAGCTCACATGTGTGTGCCCCACAGAGCTCACCTGCTCATCAGCAGGGATCATGTTGGGAGGACAGTGCTGTTTTTAAATTAATGTGTGTCAGAGCTCATGGGGTATCCAAGGGACACTTTGAACAACATGGCAACGCAGCTGACAACCAGAAACTTGTTAATGTGCTATAATTTAGGCTCATTGCATTATGTACTCACACCCTGTCCTTGGTATACTAATCGATGAAAGAACAGAAGCTGAATTTCATGGTGAAATTGGATTATCCCCTGCAGAAGCTTTACCAAGGTGGCCCTGAGGGGTTCCCTGGGCAGCTACAAGGAATAGGATGTTGACATATTGGCAGCTATTTGTCCAACTGTCTGTGAAAGGAGCTAAAAAATAAGGTGAGGGGAAGAAAAAGCTTGCAACCTGGACCTGAAAGGGCCTGAACAAGGCCTTACCTAGCACAGAAAGCTAACTGGGAAACAAGCTGCCATTATTTGTATGGCATTCAAGGAATTTGGGTTTTGGCTTTATTCCACAATGCTAAGCCACACAGTACCTCTCTCCAAGTGATGGTCCAGACGTCTCAAATCAAAGACATTCAGGACTTGCTGTTTAGGCTTCCTACATTATATACAAAGAAAGCTGAGGTAACCTAATGATGGGTCCCACACAAGCCAGCACATTAAAGCAAACTACTGGAGATTATGGAATTTTACCACTTCTTTTTCTCTGGAATTCTGGAGTTTTCCAGCAAACAGTGGGAAGAAACATCTTTCTCTTTGGGGACTGAAGCTCTAAGCTGTAAGCCCTGGAGCTACATTAGGAAATACTATTTTTCTTTCAAAAACTGCAGAACTATGTCCTTTCTTTCAGAAAATACCCAGAGAAATCCCACTTGGTACTGCCAAAATACAGATTTCAGAAAATGCTCCCATGAACTCTCCCTATAAATTCAGCCGCTTCAACACTTAGGAGAGGTGGACCCTAACCAACAGGAATTCTTTATGACTTTTCTGGATTGTATGCCCATCTCTTGCCTACAGTTCTTTGAAGATTTAGCTCTTTATATACATCCTCTGTAGACAGGGCTACACTAAGGAAAGAACTGCATTATAAATCTGTAACCCTATCTAGTAGGAGCACCTCAAAACACTCCAAACACAGTACAGTGCTAAACTCCAGTATTCAGTTGCCATCAGCATTTTAGCAAGCCCCAAACCCTTCCCAGCCTGTGCCTCAATTTCTCCACAATAGCATTTCCCCAGCTCGCTGTGCTGGTGTGAAAATAGATACCATGGGGCCTGGATGATACTCAGATATCACCTGAAACCCCCCCCCAAAAAAAGTCCAGAAAAGCTCAGAAACCTCTGAAAGAAAGTAAACTGAGTAATTTTCTCAGCCACACCCAAAGGCAAATACAGCAGTTGAAGACCTGGAGCCTTTACCCTGAAGGAGAGGGTTACCTCTTAATGAATGGGGCATAAGTTTCCTCCCTTCAAAAAAAAAAAAGCAATGCTGGATCAGAGCAGACTTCAGGGGCTGCTGCTACAGGCAGACACTGTGCATGGGCAGCAATGATAGTCTCAATCTGCCCCTGGGAGCTGCAGCCAAACCCACTTGTATTAGATATACTGGCACTTAAATCTGAGCTAAGTTCTTTGATTTACAGTAGAAACAGGGCATTTTTACTTTAGCAAAATCAGATCAAAACCAAAACAAGTTAATGCCTATTCAAAAAACAGCATTTTTTTTTTTTTTTGTAGCCTTTAGAAATGAAATGTTGGTTTGACTTGCCTGTCAGCCCTGAACACTGGTGTGTGAATTACAGCTCATCCTCCCTCAGCCTAATAACACTGCTTGTAGATACCAAGTCAGTTTGTATGATGTTGGGAGAGTTTATGCCTTCTTCCCACCAGCTTTAATCTATCCACCATGGTCTACATTCTTGCTTGATGTTTGTTTCTCACTGCTTTAGTCTATGTTGGTTCACAGAAAAAAGGCACCAGCTTATCTGAGCTACCAGGATGATCATAGAATAGTTTGGGATGAAAGGGACCTTGGGTCATCTAGTACCGACACCCTACCGTGGGCAGAGACACCTCCCATTAGACCAGGTTGCTCAAAGCTCCATCCAGCCTGGTCTCAAACACTTCTAGAGATGGGGCATCCACAACTTCTCTGGGCAGTCTGTTCCAGTGTTTTAACATCCTCATGGTGAAAAATTTCTTCCTAATATCTAATCTAAATCTCCAGTCTTTCAGTTTAAAACCATTACCCCTCATCCTGTTGTTCCACTCCCTGACAAAGAGTCCCTCCCCATCTCTCCTGTAGGCCTCCTTTAGGTACTGGAAAGCCGATCTTACATGGGAAACAGCCAAACTGTGACTTTATCCTGTAATGCTGAAACATTTCTCAGAATTTTATCTCAAAATCAGCTGAAGTGACAAAACCCAGGCTAACACATAGCATAGGAGCTGATGCCTTACAGCAGAGTGCATCCACCTGGATGGCAGATAATAATGAAACCAGCATTAACCGACTGTGCTGCCCACAGACCCATGTCTACCAGCAGTGGGGGAGGAGACCCACCAGGGAAACTCAGAAACAAGAGCCTTGTAATTGAAGGACAAGCCAGGATTGGGGTGAGCACAGCCTGTCCCTATGCTCATAACACTGAGCAGAAGAACTCACGGACTTGAGGACAGGATGGGCTCAACCCCTCTAGCAGGGTGGCAGCCATCAGCCCCTCACTTGACTTCCCCTTCCAGGCCCAGGGTGTCCACTCTTCTGGGATGAAACACTGGGGTTTTGGTCAAAACACTGCAGGAAATGTGTCTAAGTGCAGAGAAAGGACTGACAGGCAGAAGGGCTGGTGGACAGGAGGTCAGAGCACAGCTGCCGTTTTTAGTGCCTGGCTGCCTGGGGGCTGCAGCATCTCATTCTTCCTCCAGCCTCAGAGCCAGCATTTCCTAGGTTGTCTACAGAAGCTGTGGAAGCCCCATCCCTGAAGTGTTCAAGGCCAAGCTGGATGGGGCTTTTAGCAACCTAATCTAGTGGGAGGGTGTTGGAATTCTATCTTTAAGGTCCCTTCCAACTCCAACCATTCTGTAATTCTATTTCCCGCTCTCTCCAGGCTGACGCTGTGCAAAGGAGGGAGGAAACCCAGCCCCAGACTGCTACAGTTTGAAAGGACCACGAACACATTGCTTCCCTGGGCAGCCTCATACAGAAAGGGAGATGCAGGACAGGAACAGCCTTTCCTGCTCCCCATGCCCTGGTGGGAAGATGTCCCATCCTATGAAAGCCTTTTCTTTCACATCTCTCTCTAGCACATTTGCAGACATGCCTGGAGACAGCACACTGAGTAATGTTAGCAAAACTAGTAATTTAGTAATTTCTCATTAATAATTTAAAATGTTATCATTTATACTTACAGAATCACAGAATGATATGGGGTTGGAAAGGACCTCTGGAGATATGGGGGACCTCTAGAGATCATCTAGGCCATATCATTGTTTATATTATTTCTTATTGATTTAAACAATAAATTTGATTTCTTTGGATAGGACTGCATCAACTGGGTTAGTTTATTTAAATTAGACTTATTTAGTAGTGGTCCCAAACTCCTCATCTCACCCTCAGCACAGAAAGCAGATGAGACCAATCACCAACTAAGGTCAGGAGGGGAAACAAGACAAGATGATGACTTTTGTGAATGCTTCAGGATTCAGAACAGGACCAAAAACCACAGCAGGATGATGTTTTTGCTTCGGATTAAAACCTCAGAATAAAACAGAAGAAATAGGGTACAGTCATACATGTTCATGAAAAGTTAATATTTTCAAATCCGGAGCAGAGGGAGGTCCCTGCCATATGTATCTAAATCTTGCACAGGCCTAGAATGTAGGTCATATCTATTTAGGACACCGAGCATCCCTTTTGGCTAGTTCTACATGCCTTCACACTGAGCTACTTGAAGAGCTGGCTGGTTCAACACATGGCTTAGCCACTTAACATTCAGTTCTGAAATGCTCTGCTCTCACCCCCAGGTGATGTGCAAAGTTTCTATGGGCTTCATCTCAGAACTGAGGACTCCTCTGCTTTCAGGAGAAAGGCAACAAAACCAGGCATTGCAGGGAGTGCACATGTCTTTCACAGATGCTTCCCTGAGATCTCTAGAAGTGCTTCATTGGTAAGGGTGCCTTAAAGTGAGCATGTTAATTTAAGTCACCTCACTGGCACTCAGCTCCTTTGTGTAACAAAAGAATCTGACCATTTTTTCCTCAATTATTAACTTACTATTAATTAGGTCAAAAAATAGAAAAATTCAACAGGATTATAATGAATGGCTTCTTATATGCATACGTATAGCCAGTTCTTAATCTTGAACTTCTTATTCCTCCAAACTGCCAAGACTAATTGAATTCCTGCAGTTGTTACATCAAAGCTTCTGCATGACCCTATGAATCAAAGCATGTGTTCAGTTTTGTGCATATTCTTTGCTTGCTGCTAGACCCCTTGCTAATTCAGGAAAACACAGATGCAGTTTTAGAGGGTCATTTGGTTAAAGGTTCCTTTGAAGACAAAGGATGTGTAGTAACTCGGACAGATAAAACCAATGCATCTAAGAACTGAACACTAAAACATGCACCAACTTGATGATAGTTTCATGTTACTTTAAGCTAATACATTACTTAATTGCTTACTAGTCTTTGAACTAATACAAAACAGAAATTTTTGAAGCAGAAAATACGGGTTTATATCCCGTATAAGAAAGAAAATTGCAAGACTATTGACATTTCTAAGCTCATTTTTTACATGGCAGTCTGGGGCTTTATTTTCAAATTAGACAGTGCATTTGGGCATTATTTTAGACTTTGGCCCAAGCAGAAACATATCTACAAGTCAAAGGTTATTTCTGGGTGGTTTTGGTAATATGTGTCAGAAAGGACAAGTATAAATAGGCAACAGCGATGTGTACCTTTGTGAAAGACAGTTTTCTCCTTCTATTTGATAACTTGTGGTAACAGAGGGGCTGGAAATACAGGCCCTCCCTGCCAGGAGGGAAGGCAGACGGTATTTTTCACTTCTTTCCACAGAGAAGTTTGCCTATTTATCCATGTGTATCTACCAAAGGCTAAAGAAGCATCGGGTAGCAAAGGTTATCCAAACTCAAGAGAAGCAGCATGCTGGAGTGTGAAACAAATTGCCCATAAACTGCTAATTGTTGGAAAAATAATCTTTTTTCTTAGGAATAGTGAAACTGAGCCATTACCTTCTCATTTGCTCAAGTAACTATCTTACACTTCAATTGATTTATTGATGAAGAGCTTAGAAAAGAGCTCGTAAGCATCTTGGAAACTTTTAAGGCACATTTTTATTGCTTGCACTTGAGATCCCTTGAGTTTGCAGTGCTGCTGCAGCTGAATGAACTGGATGGCCACCATTTTTTGTCCAAAAATATTTATCTACAACAAATTTATTTACCATAGAGCAGATTTCCATAACAATGGGAAATGAATAGTAATAAGATAAGTACAATGTATTTCTACAATGTCAGGTCATTGCAATCTTGCTTTTTCATTAATAGCACTACTCCTTCCATACACGATCTTTTCCATAGATGAGATGCTTGGAGAATGTAATAATTTACATGCCGTGGCTTTCCTTGCTCATTTGAATTTCACAAATGTTCAGTACAATTATGGCAACTATTTTATTTCACTGTGGAAGATCCCTATGTATTAGTGAAGATGCTAATCTTGTAGCTATAAACCTGTATGTATTGGCTCAGCACATGTCTCAGGTCTGGAACAAAACTTTAAAATCCTTGTTTTATTTAGGGTTCAGTATTAACTTGTTTAATAGTAGCTTCTAAGGATTACTTAGTGCTATTTTAGGTGTATGTAGAACAACTAATGGAAACTTTTGATAACATATTACTGACACAATAAAACTGCTAAGTCATATCTGGCACCATTTTTCCAGAAAAGCAAATGAATTTAAGTCTTCTAAAAAAACAGAGAATGGGAAAGAGAGTCTTTTCTCGTGTAGGTTTCAGGCTGCAATGGGTATGATCTCCACCCTAAAACCACCAGAATGTAACACACTGTATAAAAGAATACAAAGATGCTCCTCATTTGCAATGAAAGAGAAGTGAAGCTGAGATGGGTGTTTCTGAAATGTAAACTACTTTATACCATCTTATTTTTCTCTTCAGAGAGAATAATGAGACCAACTTTTAAGAGTTTTAGAATTCTTAAAGCAACTGCATTTTTAGTAAGCACTTTCCAGTCTTTATCTTCTGGACCCTAAGGAGATCATGCCCTGGGTATGCTTTGGAAATGCTTCATTTAAGACAATGTTTTAGTAACACTGAAGTGTAAGTACACGAGTAGTAACATAACCTTGTATTTACACTCGAATCTGTTTTGGATTCAATGGCAAGCTTTTATACAGTAATTTTTTGACACTGTAATTATGAAAGTAGTAAAACATTTTAGATATACATACAGCAAGTTCATCAGTAGAACACGCTTGGTATCTAGCAGCAGCGATGCCTCATCTCTACTACTGAAGACTGGTGAAATGTAAGGGAGGCCTGAATCCATGCAGGAAACATAATGATGCTCTGAACGATTCCTCATAAATGAAAAACACTTTCAACTCTGTGGCATATGTATCAGCAGATTGCAAATTCATGTGTTGGAGAGGCTCCCAAAACAATCTCACAAAGACTGCTGAACACCAATGAAAGGCCAACAGTAGCTGGTATTTGAATCTAGCCAGCCCACTAAAGTGTGGGCTTTTTCTGCCTTTCCTCTTTCTTCAAAGAGATTCAGGAAAGAAAGGACATGAATCTCTCTGAACCAAGAGAATAAAGAGCAATACTCTCAATTCCAGCCTATTAATTTCCACAAGCTACCAGGAGCCGCAAGGAACAAAGAAGAGAGAACAAAACACCAAGTAACTTTATCCTTTTACCAGCATTTTTTGCAATGCGATGGCACTCCTGAGACTTTAATATCATTGCTGAAAGGGATTTTAAGCACTGCACTGCAGTGCCAGTTTGCTTGGAAACAGCATTATAACCTCTATTTGCTAGATCAGTTGAAGCTTGCCCTCCTGTACCGTAGCCTGTGACTTAAGTGACAACCGAAAAATGTCACCTGCATGAGTTTCTTGTTGACTTTAAGAAATGATGTAACAAAATTAAAAAAACTAAACTAAACTAAACTAAACTAAAATAAAAAAAATAAAAAAAAAAAACAAAACACCTCCAAAACCACAAAGACAAAACACCTGCATCAACCTTTCCTGGGCTGAAAGAAAGAGACTGTAGTCCATAGTGAAATTTCAAAATCAAAGTAATTATGAGTCAAAACAATTGGAACTGGACTCTTTCAGAAGTGCAGCAGCTAGTTAACATTTCTCATTGGTCCAGACAGTTTCAATAATGAAATAACACTGAAACTTCCCAACCAAACTCTCCTAGTCTGTTCTGCGTGATAGGAAACTCATCAATGGCATGTGCAGGTACAGTCCAAGGTGGATATTTATCCCTGCCAAAATCGTAGCTTTAGGTGGACACGTTGGACCACCAGAGACTATTAAATACTGCCAGTTAATTGTCCCGCAGACACCAAGTAGCAATCAAAAGCCTTTGATATTAATCGGGTGTAACAGGCAGACTGCTGGGCCACTATCTTAGCAGTGAACTCTTGGGGTCAGTAAAGGAACAGAAAAATCTGGTACCAAATAAAGGCTTTTGCCGGAAGAGATGTTGTCCAAACTGAGTTCAGGCCCATCTGTGCCAGGAGTAAAAGTGGAACATGGAGTCTCCGAGGAGGAATGGGCAACGGGGAGGCAGCAGCAAGGTCTGGGGAGAGGGAAGGAGATGGGGAAGGAGTGGGGCCGAGTGGAGCTCACCCAAGTGCCAGCTGCTGGGCTGGCTCCAAAGTGACCCATGGCCAGAGGGAAGAAGCAGACAGGGTAGTGGGGGGAAAGTGGAAAAACTGAGAATCACTGAGAATTGCCTAAGAATGCTTGGAAGCACTACACTAAACATGTTTAAACTGCTTAAAATTAATTGTCTTTATCCCTTGAAAAAAGAAGCCACTGCATTGTTTGCACGGTGAAGCACAATACAGTGTACAAGCAGATAAACACATTAATTGGCCATGGCTTTAAAATAGTTTCCTCTAGCGTTTTGTCTCACTGGCTAAATACTACCCACATAGTAGCTTGAGAACAGCAAAATGAAGCAGCAGGAGCCTTCAAACAGACAACTTGAATAAAAGCTGAGTAACTCCAGTAGGCGCTGGAATGGCACCTAGATTCTGGTCACAATGTAGGTTAAAGGCTTAGCTTAAATCCAGACACAGGACCAGGCATCAGATCTGACACCTGGAGGACTCATTCCAGGGGGACCAGAAATGGGACAGAGATACTATTAATTCCATAACTGTGTCACCAATCTTAAGCAAGGACTCATGGCCAGAAACTTCATAGAACTATACAAACCTATCTTTTATTTCTACTTCCCTGTCTATATAACATACATGTATATATATATACAACTGCCTATATCTTTAGAAAAATGGCTAACCCTTTTCTACTCTGGTAATACAGTCCTTGAAATACTCTTCATAAAAATAATAACAATAATAACAATAGCAATAATACCAAGAGTCTTGTATAAAAAGAGATACTCTAAAAGTATAAATTGTTCACACAAGAGACAAAGGCTTAATATTTTAATTTCCCCCCTCTCCCTCCCCAGTTACTAAGAAAAATTGTGTAATAAAAACAAAGGATTCCCAATTGTTTCTGAATAGCTTCTGAGGAAAAATAAATCACTTGAACTCCAGAGATATTTTTGACAGCGAGCTAGAGGTGTATTATGAGATAGTAGGAGGCTCAGTGGGTGAATATAATCACTGCTTACCTTTGAGGGGTGTATTAGAATCTATAAAGAGAAATATGTGGTTGCCCTGCTTAATGGACATTAGCCAGAAGTGCAGTCACACAGTTCATGTTCGCTAGCAATTCGGGTGAGAGTGGTAGGGATTTTTAGGGCAGAGCCATAAATCAGCATAAAACACAATTATTCAGCTGGACGGCAAAAGCTAGTGCAGCACCTCTGCTGCTGGCAAACGCTATTGTTCACATTTTCATAAGTACAGAAGAACCAAAAGAGAGTAAACATTTTCATTTTTGGCATTCCACTTCACATTTCCTATCTAGATCTTACTGTAGCTATTACTTCTCAATATTTTCTAATAACTTCCAAAGCATCTAAATGTAAACCTGCAATCAAGCACCCACAGTCTGCAAAATACGCTTTGCCTTATAGAGGGCATTTCTCTGAAATGCATATAGTAATTTATTTTAAAATATTTTGTTAATTTACCGTGTAGTGTTAGCATATATAGTGCATTATATACCACTGTGTCTTGATAGTTTTGTCAAGAGACTTAAAAGAGACAGGAACTTAGACAACAGTGTTTGGTTATGTAAGATGTTGTTAAAACCTGTTTCTGTTTGGGATCTCCTCCTCTATAGTTTCGTATTGGGATAGTGTCAGGACTTGGCTTTGGCCAAACTGCGCAATACCAAGAAAATCAATTGCAGTTACAGCTCTACGTTTAACATGGACAATTTTATTCAGGTTAGTGCGATTCATACAGTAAATGAAGCAATGAGTAGATTTCTTTAGTATACTAAATTAGAGATGGTTTAAATATATTTGTTAATATTTAACTATTTCAGCTGAACCTTCATTCACAGGGCAATGCAATGCATGACTAACACCCGTCTCACAATTTTCTTCTGCTAAAGTGTTCCTTACCTTCAAGACTCATCTCTGCTGAATCTTTAGCATCTGATTTGCAAAGCCAGGGATGCTGTCCAAAAATATGTTCCAGTTTCTGTACAGTATGTACTCCTAACAAAGTGTTTCACTTACACAGTTTGAGTTAGAGCTCAGTATTCCACATTAAGCCCAGTTGTCGGTTCCAGCATTCATAATTACATTGCTTAACCATACAAACAAAGCTGACGTCTGTTTGGTTTTCACTAATTTGACCGATATAATTAACATTTGATAAACACTCCTATAAACAAAATATTGATTTAAATCAGTTATTGGTATGACTCCATTGAAAACAACAGAATGACCCCAGAGAATAATTTAGCCTATTTAGTTTTCATTTAATTTTGAATACTTAAGCTGTAATTATCTTATAATTGCTTATTAACTGCTTATTACTGCTTATTAAAACATAGCTATATCCATTCTAGCTGATGGGTCTGTGCTGTATCCAAAGGCCATCCTAATCAGAGGAAGACTGTCCACTGACCTCAGAAAGCCTTAGGTTGGGTCCAAAATATGCTACTAGAGACTTCAAACTCAGCAGAAAATGCACTATTCAGTACCTTGGTCACTGAGCTGAGTGTACCACCTTAAACGTACACCTCACGGTCTGATCCAGATCCAACAGCCCTACAGCAGGAGAGGCTCAACTTCTATCCCTCTCCAAAATCCACAGCCAAAGCAGCAGGAAAAAATAGGAAAGGTAGAAGAGGTAAGGTAGAAGCAGGACTATAAATCATCACTTGAAACGGCAGCCCAGAATGAAAAGGCTGATGAATACCTGGGAATATTTTAAACTATCCCAATACCCTGCTTTACTGCTTCCCCAGCAGAAGAAACCCCTACACAAGCAACTCCTGTCACAAGCAAATAGACACATTTTGGAGTTTATAGCAAGAGTCCTATGCCCTAAATTCAAAACTTCTATTAAAGAGAAAGGAAGCGCCTGAATCTCTTCTATACCATAATGAAAATACAATAGGTTTCTAGGTGGGAGCCAAATGCTGGCTGCGACCTACAATGCCTTGTGTGATTTGGGACCGTGTTACCTGAGAAATTGCTTCTGTCCCAGTGAAATCTTAGTGCAACCAAGATCCGCAGGGATGTTCAACTGTGGTTTTATGGTATAAATGAGAAAGCTTTTTTTGTGATGGGGGTTCAGTTTGGGATTCACTTACCCCCAGGGTTTCTGAAAGCTCAGGTTTGTTAACCTTCAAAGTGTGCTGTAAAACTCCTTCTCTTTTTCCTTAGGCTGCAGGACAAGGACAAGCTAAAAGCTGTAGCAAATGTTATACTCATGAACTGTCCTCTGGCACTATTTAATGTGTGTTAATGTATAGAAAAGATAAGCAGAACACAGTTGTACTTGTTGCACTGCCTGTAATGATAATTTATGTATTGAAAGAAGAGGGGCGTGTAGAACAGGTGCCAATTGGTGAGCTATTAAATCTGCCTGATCAGCAACAGCTACACAGTAAGCTAAGAAATGGAAATTCATCTGACCATTTTGCTGGTAACAATATTGTCGTCTCTGGATGACCACTTAATTGTTACTGTCTTGTTTCATTTCTTTTTGTTTGAAAGAGCAAATAATCTATTTTATTTCCCTTCTCTCTTTTCCCCTGTTTCATCTCTACTTCTGTTCCTTTTCTCTCTATAGAACAATAACTTCTTTTTTCTTTCAAGAAGTTGATGACTTGAGGCAGGTATTCTTAGATGAAATTTTGGAGAAGGAAGCTCCTGCTCTTTGCTGACTGATGGGCAGCAATATCTAGTAATTAGTTCTGGAAAACAGCTGCAATTGTAGACCTTAATTTCAAGCTTCCGGGAGCAACAACAGGCACTCTTGGGAGGAACATGGGTTAAGGATCATTGGTCCCTCACCAGTAACATTCAAGAGGCAAGTTCAGATAATCATGATAGCACTTTTAGCCTTAAATTCTGTAAATCAGTGAGGCTCTACACCCCAGAGTGCCATCTTCTTTCTAGTCTGCGTCCTATAACATAAGAAGTCACCATACCTGCCCCACTGCCTCAAATGGGTGTCTAGGCCATCATCCGCCTTTTACAGGCGGTGGATTCAATGTGATAGGCAGCAGAAACACCATCTGACATGGAGTATTTATAGACAGGATAGAATATTTCTACAAAAGGAAGAGAGGGAAAGCCAAACGATGATGGAAACATCCTAGTTGCCATGACCCTACACTGAGTATTTGAGGAACAGAGATTTCTTGATAGTCATGCATCCCACCCAAGAGAGATGAGTGTGAATTACACCTGTCAAATTACTATCAAAACTGCTTGAAGGGGACAGAGGACTCTGAGGTATCAGTCATGATGTCCAGGAGAGGGATTCCAATGCAAGAAAAGCCCAGAGGGAGCTAAGAAAAAAGGTGCACTGAGAAGTTAAGGAAGCTGAAACAGCACCGAGAGGGTGTGATCCCAAACCTGCAACTAACTTTAACCAAGAGAATTATCTCATTTCATTTAAGTGGATAATTCCACAAAGAGAAGTGTTGGCTATATTGGGTGCTATCTTTCTGTAGACTCTCAGATACACTGAACAGGGAAGAAGCAGTAATCCTTATAATTCTATCATGTATTAATTTACACTATAAAATGTTTGCCATCTCCTCTGGAATGTTCTCTTAACAATTTTTGCAGACTTCAAACTTTAGCAGGCACATAAATCATAGAGGTACCTTTTGCCTTGGCCTGGAAAAAATCCATTTTTATCTGGGGAAGATGACTGAATGCCAGCATTTCTTGTCCCTGTATCAGAGCACAGAGGTCACCATTGTCAGCCTGGTAACACTCTTCCGTGTTTTATTTCTACTCTGCATACATTGCTTAAGAATTAATATTGGTTAGGAACAATTCGACAACATCAATGTTTTACTTGGAACAATACTCAGTTCCTGAAAATGCTTCTCAAGGTAATAGTGGTATTTTAGTGAGAGTGGGGAAAACAGGTAATAGTCTTTTATCTTAAGCACTGACCAGTGGTACGGAACAGACAAATTAAGCTAAGCCACTACATCTATGCACAGTAAGAATTGAATACTGGTCTTTCACCTCCTAGACCTTAGGCATCCTGACAGTACTTAGGCGGATGGGGAAGGGCAGTGCTCTCTGATATAGCCAAAAATGTATTCAGTTTGCTTTAAACACTTGGAGTTGCAAAGACCTAGAACAGCTTTCCAAAATATGAAATAAGGACAAAAATGAAAATAACCAACAACAAAGAAAAATGGGACTTAAACCGGTCTAACTGAGATGTGTAACGTTACCTCCCCAATCCAAGTGATCCTTTTCAGTTCTAAACACTGTATTGCTAAGGAGCAATTTTTAACAAAACTCTTGCTTTGAGCAGGCCTGTGCCAGCATGTCACTAGGGCAGTCAAACAGTGACACCAGGGAGGGAGAAAAAAGGGAAGAAAATAATTAAAATCATCACATGCTTCTATTGCATCTTTCATTTCTTTATCTGTTTATCTATTCATGTGTTGATTTGCTGCTCCTCTGGCCACAAGGAAGCTGCATGGCTCTGGGAAGCAAAGGACCATCCCTTCCAAAGTAACATCTGTGGGATCTCCGGATCCTTTGTGCTTCCCAGGCTGTATGACAGAGCAGACCTGCACAACCTTGTCTGCTGTGGTGTCGTCTGTGGAGAAGACACTTGTTTTGTAGCTTCAGATATGGCATTACACATCTTGTGAGTGCTTTTCTTTTAGCGAGTGTCACCCAGATTGCAAGAAAGAAATACAGTAAGGACCTTTTGACGTATGTGCTACCGCAATAGAATTAAGAGAAATACAGCAAAACCAAATCTATGCCATGTACGTAAACTCTCTCTCAAAGTCACCCAATGATCTCCTGCTGAATGCCCTTCCCACCATTCCTAATTACTATTCGTCTTCTCCCCAAGGCTGGTCTAACTAGAATGAATGCTTTCTCCTCTGTTGGATAAATGTCACTCTTAAGCATGAGTGACAGAGGTATGTGGCAGCTAATAAGTGTGCTACTGGTGTAAAGTTTATTAAAAATCAATATTTTTTTTTTTTTTTTTTATCCAAAAGGATCTAATAAAGCAAATGAAAATAAAATATTTTAGGTTATGAAGTCAGGCACTTGCAAGTCAAGAAGCATGAAATGCCATTATTTTGGCACTTTTAAATATGCATTAGGATACAAACGTAAATTACACAGTGACTGACTGATGTCCAGAAAGACTCCCATTTCATCCATTCAGTGCAAAAAATAATTGTCCTCTTGTACATAAAAGTCATGTTAATGATTAAGGAAACTCCAGTGTTGCTAAGGGTAATAGCAGCCATACTTCACTCAGTACACACGCAAGAGGACATTAAATTACTTCAGAGAATGAGACAAACAGACGAACAGGAGTACATCCAACGTCTAGGCCCCATACAGAATTGTTCACAAGAGATTCACCAAGTCCTTGGTGCAAAGTTCAAGAGGGGGTTGAAACTGCAAGCAAGAAATATTTCAATGTTTCTCAGGGGAAAAGAAAAAAAGACATTACTTCAGTCTCTAAAATTTAACAGAGAAATCAAATCTATGCTCCAATAAAACAACCTGAAAAGCTCAAAGCAGCAATAACCTTTTAATCTGTAAAGGGATAACAATATGTAATTACAGATTTAGACAGCCAAAATGTGATAGCCAAAGGCTTACATGGGATATGTTAATTAAAGTAGTTTTGATAATTTACTTTCCTTGCTGATGAGCAGTTTTTAAAGCTATTGACTGAGAAGCTGATACTCTTTAATGTGAATCATTCCTAAAGACTAGAATTATATTCTGTAAATCCCTATACAGGGTTGATACTTTCAAAGAAATCTGAGACACTAGAACAGAGACTCAATCTATGTAAAGGGTTTTAATTTCTTTAATGCAAATATAAAGTATTTTACAAACTCAGGATCTGGCCAAACATTCACATCCTTACGAGATTAACCCAAAATGGCAACACCAGCTCAGACCAGTAGCCCACATAACGCTACTGCACTGCTTCCACCCACAGTTAGTAGGAGACACTTCAGAAAAGTGAAGAAACAGAATGATCCTTCTCTGGATACGCACTCCTGGCTTTCAGTCAGTGGTTTGACATCCTCCTGACTAGAAGTTGTACCTGATCACCCTGTGAAACAGCTGCTAAGAGCTCATTTTTCTACGTGTTCATAAAAGTAATTCTTCTTTTCATCAGTAATCACACAGGAATCAATAAAGCAATTATACGAACAAAATTACTCGCATGTTTAAAAGCCTAGGCCAGTGTAGTGAGCCTTTCTGAACGTGGCCATGTCCACCGCTCTTCCTGCTCCTCACTCCCTTCTCAAGGCAACTTCTCACATGCCATCTTTTCAGTTTGAGCCGACAACTGCTGGTCATAAAAAACCAAAAGCACAAGTCCTTGACGGTTGGGAGAGCTGTGTTTCCAACGTCCAGGGACCCTAGGAGGACACACAGGCTCTTTGAAAAGCACTGCTCACACAGAAGTTCACACAGCTGTGAGGACGGAGAAGCCAGGGCGTGGAGATAAGAGCAGGGAAATACAAATGGACGATTAGGAGTGTGACTAGAGTATGACAAGGTTAAACAAGTAAAAATGGAAAACAGCAGAAAGAGGAAGGGAGCCACAAGCCATATAATGAAAGGCTTTGCAGACATTATAAGCTCCCATTTGGTGAAGCCTAGAGTTGCATTAAGCTCTTTTAATAATCTGATCATATTTTTAACTGCTCTTCTATCTTTCATATAATATAGGTTTCTTTTGTCAACTCTTGATTTTTACAAAAACTATTCACACTTCTAGAGTATTTTTTAACACAGTCATATTCATTCTCCATTTCAAAATCTGCCTTTTATATTCCTATCATACTGATGTAAATTTAGAGAGAAAATCTGAACAGCAAGTGAAGAGGTTGCACTGCTAGGCTGCTTTTCATTTTCCATTTAGGACAGGAACGCCTTGATTCAAAAACAATCACATAAAGGCACACTGAAACATTTAATTGGACTGATCTAAAAATGTTTATTGAAGAGAGACAACTGTGCTTGACAGATTTTAAGGGATGAAATAACAAACCACATTCATATATGGACTAATAAGACTCCCACTGAAACTAATATCAGGATTGTGGCTTTGAACATAACTCCCCTTTGTATTTATGAGTAATACCATTGCAACACTGTGTTATCGCACGAATGGCATGAGAAACTACCGAACTGCTACAGATTGCACACAACAGACAACTCAGTTTATCCTCTGTTTAGTTATTTACTTACAACTTTTGTAAGTGAGGGCAAGGTGACTATAATATACCATCATCCCAATCTGTTTACCCTCTCATCCAGCAAAAACTCTCCACAAATACAAGACAAAAAAGTGATTCATTCTCTGGTACGAAAATCAAAGTGCATTAATTGAGAAGACAGGTTAATCCAAAAAGATATTTGTATATGAAGTTTTAATAAACCTTGATAAGTCTATAGTCATAGAAGTTTTAGAATAAATTTCAGAGTGGTGCTAAATGTAACAGAAAGCTTAATTTCTACACATTCCATTTCAACTATTTGTTAATTCCTTACATTTATCTCTTAAATGCCACTCATGTCATTTCTGAGTGTGCATGGGGAGCCGCCATTTCCCGAAGATACACCATAGCCAAGCCCTTACACTCATCAGCAAAAGTGGCAAGAAAAATATCACTAAAACCAGCAGTTTAGCACATCTGTTCACAGACACAGCAGGGCTTACTTTACTGTGCAAAGCATCTCCCTCAAGCAGCTTCACAGCTGTTGGACAAGAGGAGATTCTCCCTTAGAGTTTGGTTTCCTCCCCCTCCACTCAGTTACACCACTTACACTGCTCCTGACGGAGATGGTGAATATAAGGCTGCTGTGCGGTACAGACAGGTACAGCAAATACACACTCGTCCACTGCTCTGCTTAGATACACACAGCTTCTTAACATGACTCATATTATTCTTTCTGTAACTCCCACCATTTATAATTTGCCTTGCCCGTGGAGTTCCTGCCTGCCAGACTGCTAACACTTCTGGCCTTTTTTCTTGTCTGGCATTTTCATTAGCAAGAGTAAGGGCTCTGGAGCCGGTACTACATCCAGATTGGTACTAATAGATTTGCCCTTCCCAATTAACGTAGCTTACAATTGAATTTTCCCTAGTTTAAGCATTAAAATTTTATGGTTGATTTTAAAATATAAGATATCAAATACACGGTTGTAGCTACTGCACTTGAGCAGGTTTCAGGATATCTGAGTTCTGTGGCTTGACTGACCACACTGACTAGAATTCAGTGACACACACACTAGAATTCCTTAGGAAAAATACCACATGAATCACTTAATACTGTTTTATAACTGTTATGGAAATCCAACCACTTGTGGTTTCGTAGAAAACATAGGGCTTAAATATTCATCCACTTTAATGTGAATTAGCTACATGTTGTTTCTTCTTCATATTCAAATCTAGCTTTTGAATACAGAATGAAATTTCAAAGAATTTCCCAGTAAAATGTGTGATCAGCATGTGAATAATATTATTTAAAAAAAAAAATTGCAAGAAATTCAGCATAAAACTATTGGTTTCAGCAACAGTGATTCAGGCGCTGTACATACAAATTTACTAAAATCTTAGTGCTTTAAGTTGCTTCACAATATTTTGGGTTTTTTAAAGGGAGGCATTTTTAGTTGTTTGGAAGTGGGGGATTTTTGCTGTATTGCTGATCACTGAGATATCCCCTACCAGTAAAAGCCGACTGACGAATTCCCAAGCAACCACAGGCTGGGTGGAGAATGGATTGAGAGCAGCCCTGAGGAGAAGGACATGAAGGTGTTTGTTGATAAGAAGCTAAGCATGGGCCGACAGTGTGCCCTCACAGCCCAGAAAGCCAACCGCATCCCGGGCTGCATCAAAAGAAGCGTGACCAGCAGGTTGAGGGAAGTGATTCTGCACCTCTACTCCACTCTCAAGACCCCACCTGGAGTATTGCATTCAGCTCTGGGCCCCCCAACATAAGAAGGACACAGATCTGTTTGAGTGGGTGCAGAGGAGGGCCACTAACATGATCAGAGGGCTTGGAGCACCTTTCCTATGAAGACAGGCTGGGAGAGTTGGGATTGTTCAGTCTGGAGAAGGCTCTTCGGGGACCTTATAGTGGCCTTACAGTACCTAAAACGGTCCTACAGGAAATATGGGGAAGGACTCTTTGCCCAGAGGCATTGTGGATGCCCCATCCCTAGAAGTGTTCAAGGCCAGGCTGGATGTGGCTTTGAGAAACCTGGTCTAGTGGGAGGTGTCCCTAACCATGGCAGGGGTGTTGGAACGCGATGATCTTTGAGGTCCCTTCTAACTCTAATCATTCTATGATTCTATTCTATGATTCTTCATCAAGGAGGGTAGATTTAGATTAGATACTGGGGAGAAACTCTTTCCTGTGACAGTGGTGAGACACTGGAACGGGTTTCCTGGAAAACTTGTGGATGCCCCATCCCTGAAGTGCGCAAAACCAGGCTGGATGGGGCTTTGAGCAAGTTGGTCTAGTGGGAGGTGTCCCTGGACTCACCACGGTATTGCAACTTGATGATCTTTGAGGTACCTTTCAACCTAAACCATTCTATGATTCTATGAAAACTACCATTGCTCATAGGATCCTATAGAGATCTGCTTTCTTCCAACATGAAACAATCTCCAAGTCTTTTTAAAGTTGTAAAAATCCACTAAAATAATTCCTGGATTAATTTGTGAGGTACAATGTAAATATCCAACTATTGCTGTAGAACAAACATTTGATTATGGAGAATAATAAAAATGATACCAATAATCCTACTCACTTACTTTAAAAGACCAATGTATTTTCCCAGTAGGAAAATCAGGCACAGCTGGGAAAAAAACAGGGCAGGAGGAAGCTACAGCTAATTAGGATGAGAATGAGAGCTCAGGTCAGGAAATGTGTGCAGTTCCAGAGAGGATGATCTGTGCTTGCTCTGAAACTTTCAGTGTGGCAAACTACTATCTAGAATATGATTTTCTTCTAGATGAGGATAACTTTTAAGTTTAAGAGACCCAAACACAGGTTTTTTACACGTTAGACAAAAAGCACTTCTACTCATGTGAGATTTAGGAATTAATACTGTACCTGAAAGGCAGCTGTCCAATAGTGCATGAGGTACTTTTGGAGACTGTCTGTTATGTGGATGCCAAGTTCAGATGTCTCAGTGGAAGGCAGGTGCAAGGCAGAGTACCTTCTCCTCCATCTCACAAGTGTGCATGTTTTGCTACATTAAATGAGGAGTTCAGTCAATTGACTACAAAAACATAAACACTGCATACTGGTACCCTCTTATGTGTAGACAAGTGAATTCACAGACCTTAATCTTGATGCAAATCATATCGATTGTCCACATGTGATGTCCAGTTCCATTCCAAGACTCTTAGTAATTAGTACTTGAGTCACCTGCACAGTGGCAGGTATGATAAGAACCTATAGAAGAGCACACCTTCCTTACATGCCAGCTGGAGATAAGCACAGATACATGAGGGCACCTAGTATTGCATTAGATGAATGGGGAACCTGAAAAAATTCCCAAAATATTAAAGAAGAGTGTAGAAGTTCTAAAAGTTAAGAAGTCCTAGACATTTTCCTCAGTCCTCCACTGCAAAACACTGTTCATTGCCTTGCCTGCTGCTCCAGATGACCCACACAGACATAATGGGTACTGGCCTCATCTTTGTGTAACGCGATGAAACAATTATTTGGTATTTTTAATTAAAGGAAAATTCTGATAGGACAATCTGTGTAAATGCTCAGAACAGACTTATTCTGAGACACTTCTACATCTGGTGTGCTAACTGTGGCTCAGTAAAGTTAAATGTATATTTTTAAAGACAAAATCATAGCAGTTTTGCCCACGGAAAAGGTAGGATGAGATGCAGTTCTCCTACATCTGAACTAGTCACCCCCCTGTGTCCTTTTGCAGTCTGTCTGATCTATTCAGACAGCTACTTTAAAATCAGATTAATTGCACTTTACACTGACTAGACCTTCATTGACTGTAAAGAAATGCAAGGGCACCAAGCTCAGTTGGAGACATCTGCACTGTATGAATTCCACACATTATGATAAATGCAAATAAGAACTGTGCACCGAGTCCCTATTTGTATTATTTTTGGCTGCAAAAACACCCCTGCACTTGCCATTTTAGATAGCAATATCCTCCCAGCTTGCACAGCCTCCCAGCTCCCTGCTGAATACGGAAGAAGCGCTACTATCCAGCTACAGTAGAAGTTAACAGTATGAATGATTTCCCCAAGGTCTCAGGAAGTTTATAGCTTCTTTTTTATTCAGTACTCATTCTCACAGACATGGGCATAAGCTAACAATACACACTGCGCTCTGTGGCAATGCTATTTAATATTTGGAATCCTTCGATGATCCAAAATTGTCAAGTACCGTTACAGTGCTTATTACGTAGTTTGACTTTAGACCTGAGTCCTGATCATGCTGCCTTAGCTGTACTCTGATGGGAAAGTTGCCACAGATATCAGATTCCCACACTTCAAACATTCGAACATCATAAAATTGAAGTGATGTTTCAAGAGTAGAAAGCCAAAAAAAAACTCAATATAGAGCTTGTAGACATGACTTGCCAATCATGCTCCTAGGTACTCGGATGTTGGTTCATTAAAATTACTGATGCTTGCTCAAAGGTTTAATCAGATACAGAAGATGTACAAAACAGGGTATTTGGATTTCAATTGAAAATCTTGAATAAGATTTATAGACTAAACTGTAAAGAGCATTAGTTCCCTGTTAGGGAACAGTCCTCTTCAGTTGAGGGACTAGTAGTTTCTTGTATATATGTGACAACGAAGTCTTGAGTTACCACAGGCAAATACCCAAACAGGAAATTTATGTTAAAATAATACCCAATTCCTCAGTGAGTTAGAATTCAGCTCATAGATCTACAATGCCGAAATTCAGGTGTCTACAGTTAGCAAAGCACTCTAGTTGAGCCAATGGGGCCTATGACTGAGGGCTCAATTCAGGTGCTCACATACCAGTGCTTAGTGTGACTGCAGGTGCCTGAGACACCACGCCTAACCTCCAAATGCCATTTCTACAGAACACGCACCCTCTGCAGGTCCTACAACATATGTTGTAGCCCATGCAGATGTCTCAGATAACATGGAATACCACAGGATACTTAAGTTTACTGCACAGAGTTGACCAGCTGAACTTCTCTGCTGCCTTCGCTGTACTGACCAGATCTCCATGCACTATAGTGGGATCTTGAGAACGTAGGGATTGAGTCAGTGCATAAACACAGGTGTCTAATCACTTCTGGGACTGCCTGTTTATTTAAGAGCTCTGCTGACACTGGGAAACGTTACACAGGTCCCAAGAAAGACCTGAGTCCTTTTAGCCTAGCAACTGAGAGCACGTGGAATAACTTCGGTCTTCTGAAAAGGCACTGGATGTCTGAGCTGTTGCAGCTGAATCCCCTAATATACAGGCAGACAACTAATTTCAGATTCTGACCTAAATTGTACCCCAAGAATTTGTAGGTAGACTGTAGACTTGATTAGAGCAAACGTCATCAAGAATGTAATTTTCAAAAGTAACCATTTATGCTCACAGAGAAGGAGTCTGGAGGAAGCAAAGACAGTGATGCACACAACTGTGTCATTTAATAGCTTAGTAGCAAACACCAAAGTGCCCTGCGCCTGACTTTATACAAAAGTGCAGTGAAATATTTTTAACTGAAGAATTTACTGTCTGAATGGTGCCAGTGCATACAGGCTACAGTTGTGCAGAATAAAAAACTTCACATTCATCTTCCCTATACCGTATTATTTATTTATGTTTACACCTAATTTATAGATATGTACTATATCTTTGCATAGTTATTTCTATTATTTTATGAATAAGTTAAAAAAAAATAAAAATAAAAATAAAAGAAATGTTTTACTTACAAGTTGTGGACACCCCATCTCTGGAAGTGTTCAAAGTCAGGCTGGATGGGGTTGTAAGCAACCTGGACTATTGAAAGATGTCCCTGCCTGTGGCAGGGGAGTTGGACTACGTAATCCTCAAAGGTCCTTTCCCACCCAAACCATTCTTCAATACTACAGTATTAGAATACCACTGATAATGACAGTGTTTATGAGGACTGGAGGTGGAACAGTCCTATCTGGATTACATAATAATCTTCTTTTTCCTCAGTGCCCTGAAGAACTATGCTAAACTAAATACCCAGTAATCAAAAGCAACGGAAAACCATTCACAAACCTGTTGGACACACTTAAAATGTAACCTGCCCAGGCAGCTTAAACACAAAGCATACGGGCTCTGTGGAAGAACAAAAAATGCTGACATTCTAATAATACAAATATTTGGGGATCTATTCTAAAGCCTTTTGAATACAGAATGCGCCTAAAAATGGTTTGATAGCAGGGTTACAGAACAACAGAGAAGGCTCTATATTTCCACATGGACATGTTCCTATTGAGGATGCTGAACCTGACTCAGTAGGAGCTACATCAATATCTATTAGGGCTTTTTTAAGCATTACAAGTATCCAAATATGGAATGTTTTCCTTTTTTTTTTTTACTTCTACATATAAAATAATTGAAGTATTACTGTGAACCATTCCAGGCATTCCAGTTGAAGCCTTCTAACATTGACTCAGTTTGAAAGTAACTTTGCATCATTTCTAAAAATAGTTGAATGTGCAGATCTGTAAAACAGAACTTTACATGCTTTTAAATGCCAACAATAGGGACTTCGCTTAATTAATTTTTAAAAACCTTGAAAATTGTCAGATATATCTCCTACTGACAAAGATAATGGGTATGTGTATCATGATGTGCATAATGTGTCCTGGCAACTTATCACTTTTATGTTAGCAGGATTACAGAAGCATAAGGTTTTTGACCAAACATGTAGCTTCAATAGCAATTTTCTCTTTAACATTCTAATTAATGGTCAGTTGTAGATTTACTTCACAAAACTATGAAATTAAGTTCAGCTGTAATTAAAATGTGCAAAAATTGTTCTTATGCCAAAAGAATGAGATTCCTCGTTACTTCTTATTTGTTTTGCTATTTTAACCTTGGGATAAGTTAAAGGCAGCACAGTACTGTGTTGCCACTTCTGAAACAGCAGATCAGCCAAGTAAATGCAGGGTGCATACGTTTCAAGAGCATTATGGATGGAGCTAGCGTTTCCAGGTCATTGAAGGACTTTCCACTTTTTAGCATCTTGAAACCAGTACCACAACTACCTAGAAATGAAAAGTCTTTATGTTAAAAGGACTTACTTGGAGATCAAAGCTCCCCAGTTCAAACATAGGTGGTAAGGGAACACAAACACATATTTTATGTGACTGAGAAACTTCCCTCATCAATACTTGAAGCTTGAAGCAAAGGCAGTATCAAGTATTCCAAGCAGACACTTGTGCCTCTGCCTTATATTCCTCAATTCTTAACTTTCCTTAGCCATCTACTTTTTTAATGCCAAAATATTTTATGCCTTGGATATTTTTATGTACTTATCTACAGGGAGCTATTAGAATGCTGGAACTTCCTGGCTACTAACATTTAAAGCTTCTATCACAAGAGAAAAGGAGCGTGTCATGTACTCATAAGGAATAGAATCGTTACCAACAACTGCTATTATTGGCATGTTCCAAATAAGCTCCAAACCAGCCTTTTTCTACATCTTAGCCTCCTGTTGTTCAGCAAGTAATAGAATCTCTAAGCATCTCAGGAGATCGGATAAAAATAATGTATTTACTGATTTAACAAAAAAGAAAAAAAAAAAAAACAAACCAGAAACCCCAACCCTGATCCTACTTAGAACAATGCTAAATAAGACTTCTTCTGCTATGAAGAAGCTTTTTAGGGTGTGCATGAGGCAGGACAAATAACTCAAAGTTAATGCAGCACTAGGACACAATTTTCAACTTCCTGTATAATTCAATGCCTGAGAACAGTGGGCTCAAATAGAGCCTTACACCAATGAAAGATCAGTTATTTATGATTACTTTATGCATAGATGCTTATTTTAAAAGCATTTCAAGCAATGGCGAGAAGCTACAACTTAAAGATTCATCCCTTCAAGACTTATTTAACTGTATGGCCAAAATTCTACTGGAATATATTAAAAAAAGAGACTACCTGCAAATTTCCCAGATGGAATTCACCATACCAATATATACATCCTTTATAATAGAAATCTGCCTCCGAGTCAGTCATCCCAAGCTCCAGTGCTGAGATAGCTGGCACTTCTCCAGCGTGATGCAGCTAACCGTTCTTAGGGAAGGGCTGCATGACCCCTTAGGGCTGCCCAGGTCACTCCACTCACCACCCAGGAGATCAAGAAGTACCAGTAACCCCTGGTTTCTGCCCAGATGGAGGCAGCTACAACATACACATTTATTCTGAGAAATTTCATGTCCGGCAACAAAAGTCTCAAAGAAAGAACTGAGCCCACAAGTCCACTTGACAACAATTTCTCTTTCCTTTAAAATCAGGATCACAAAAGCACGTAAAATGTATCAAATAGTATGAGAAATAACAGATGTAAGTTATGAAAAGGATCTAGCATATTTCATCAAGACTCACAGAATTTGCTAGGCAACACTTCCTAGTACCATACATATGGGACCAGCATTATCCACAGATGTAAGCAATGTTCTTATTTATTTCAGAAAATATTCAATACAGCAAATGAAAGAACAAACAACATCAGAATTATAATGGTGAGACAGCGAAGAGAGAACATCAGGAGGAAGAAACAGCTAGCAGGGAAAAGTTGCATACATTTTTATAAAGAACTTAAATGCTTCTCTGTTGGGAAAATCCAATCTGGTCTGAGACCTTTGACTGTGAGAGCAGTGGCAGAGGAAAGGTGATCTCCATAAGGCAAGGCAGGAGCATCATTTTACACACACCAGCAACCACAGAGCTCCAACATGCAGCACCAGTTAGGGAGGAGTTTGTAGCAGCCCAGGTTAGGGAGGCAAAAATGAGGATATTACCAGTACCTGACTTCATGGTGGGCTGCACAGATCAGGCTTGGGAAGATTTCCTCACACATGTGAGAAAGCTAGGGAGAACAAGATCTAGGACCTTGAGGAATAGGGACCTCAGAGGAGAAAGGGAAGTTTGGAATAAAGGAGGAGACACCATACACACACCTGCCTTTGAAAGACTTCAGACAAGAGGTTTTGTTGGTTTTAGTTTAGTTGTGCTTTACAAAAAGGGATATTAATTAGCTAATACAGATTGTCATACCGGCCCTGACATATGCAATAAATACTGAGGGTCACTGGATATTATTTTTTTTTGCTCACTTAAACCTTATCTTATATTTAATACTGCTTATTGATTTCATTTAGACCAAAAATAATTTCATCTTCTGAAGCAGTATTTAAAATAGATCACGCATCGTCAGCTCCTTCAAAGGAAATTTCTAAAAATGATGGAAAAGCACATGCAGCCCTGTTCATCAGGAAAAACACTAAATCTGTCCCCCTTCTCGGTCCTTACTGGAGATCAGCAGAGAGGAGTGCTGACTGCGGTCTTCCCAAGCGCTGCTGCCTGAAGAGAGGTCGGTGTCCAAGCCGCAAGGTGAGTTTTAGAGCTTGCAGCTGGGGACTGGAACTGAAACACAATATGCTGCTCAACCTTAGTATGGCCCCAAGACATAATCTTCAACAGAGAAGGCAGCAATGTTCAGGTGTCCCCCTGCAGCCGCCTTCTTCAAGTCCCTCTGACGACAGAAAAAGAATGGCCCAAATTATTCCAGTACTTCCCATCGTGCCAGTGACTAGGGCAGATGTCAGCAAGTTCAGAGAGATGGGCAACTCACTGAAACCACAGAATAATGGAATTGCCCACTTGCAGGCAATTTCTAGTCGGCCACAAGCCCCAAAGGTGCTACGTTCATCAGCAGAAGCAGGGCAAGTGCTGCTGTAAGCCCTCTCTGAGGTGAAGTCTTGGTCTTGGGGCATCTAGCACTTCTTCACTGGTCATCAATGGAAGGGGAAGCTATTAAAGGGGACTGCAAAGTTTGGGGACAATAACTTGGTGATGCTCTCTTTCCAGGCACCAGTAAACTGATACCCTTGCACAACATTTTGGGGTATTTGGTTACTTTTCTGTCCAGAGTAAGAACAGGAAAAAAAATGCTGTTTTCCATTACAATGAACATCTATAGGAACATAGATTATTTGCTCATGTACAACAAGGTGAAGCCAAAAAGACAGCTTCTCCTGTAGGCAGCCTTTGCCCTTTATGACTTGAAAACGCCCATACTTGCTCTGTCCAAGTTAGGTGATTTATATGCTTTTAAGCACATTTAACTCAAAGAGCTAATATATTCAAGTCCCTCCTTCTGGGTAAGGCCACCATGAAAAGAACTGAAGTATGACACAGCCCAAATATGATGCTAAAACCAAAAGCCCTGCTCTCGGCAAGGTGTGTGCTTAGGGCTGCCTTCACCAGCCAGCACCTAAAAACCAGGTCTGAGTTCAGCAGCAAATCTTTCCTCGTTCAGACATAACTCAAACAGCTGAATTCAAACATTTCAAATATTTGAGATGGCTGGTTTTCACCAGGAAGTAGGATAATTTGTGAAAACTAAATACAAATAAGCCAAGGCCTAAGCAACTGACAGCTCAAATTTGCACACAGGCAGCACAATGTTCTCCAAGCATATCTGGAAAGCACATTTATGTGTGCTCATTTATTATATCAAATAACAAACACAAATGCACTTAAATTTCCAGGATCCATTCGTTTTAAATTTGTTTTCTCTGTGAAGTTGTTTCCATCAAAGTCAATGCTTCCAGTCAGGTACAGTCTCTTAAGCAGCTCCCCTCGGTGTGAGGCTGCTTGCAAATGGGTGCCTGGTGTTATCTGGGAATCCTCAAGAGACCCAAGGTTGGCAGATACATATCACGTTGGCAGATACGGCACATGGACTACATGAGGCCCTTCTGGAGCAATGGCTGAAGGGCAGAAGGGTGAAGAGTCCCTAATGTGGCCCTGAGCTCCTCAGCAGAGGCAGGAGAAGGCCATCTAGGGCAGCTGGAGCTTCCTGACAGGTGTCAGGTGCTCCTGACCTGGACTCCAGCCAGGCTTTGCTGTCCCAGCCAGGTCTGCATGGGCACCTTGAAGATGCTAAGGCACGTCAAGGGATCATAGAATTTTAGGAGTTGGAAGGGACCTTTGGAGATCATCTAGCTCAGCACCCCTGGCAATGCAGGTTCACCTAGAGCAGGCTGGACAGGAATACATCCAGGAGGGTTTTGAACACCTCCAGAGAAGGAGACTCCACAACCTCTTTGGGCAGCCTCTTCCAGTGCTCTGTCACCCTCAAAGTAAAGAATTATTTCCACATGTTCAAACAGAATTTTCTGTGTTCCACCTTGTGTCCATTGCCCCGATCCTGTCAACAGGCAGCACTGAGAAGCGCCTGACCCAATTCTCTTGACACCCGTCTTTTAGATATTTATAAGCATTGATGAGATCAATGATGCTGGGCCCTAATGGGAGCCCAATCGCATTCCATCGATAGAGCAACCCATCAAAGTGTTTCCTCCTGTCAAAACTGAGAATGCTGCTTCCTCCTTCATCTCTGACTCACTCAAGTGTCACAGAATCCAGCACAGGTAAAGCAGACAGGCTGCCAGTGTGCAAGAGGAAGGCTGCCATTTTCATAGGGGCCAAACCACAAGAGGAAACAGATTTCAGTCAGCCCCTTTTTACTGCATCAAGAAACTAAGTGAAGGACCACGTTCAGGAATAAATGAATCTGGAGGGTATTTTTAAGTGAGTTCACAAATATATCACTTCAGTACCAGCTGAAACTTCCAAGGAGTCTGCTGTGGGGAAAAAAAAAAAACAGTGAAAATGTTATTATCAAGGGAATTCAGAAAGATGTCCTTGTTTCCTGGTGACAACAGGCAACATTCCAGGAAATTCTTTTCCCTGAATAAAAATTCTAAGTCACATGTGAGGAAGAAAACAATTCTATACATAACCACTAAATGATATTATATCACATTTCAGTCCTTACAGGAATTGGTTCTATTCTGTTTTAGTCTTTCAGTTCGTGAGTTTTTCCATATACATAGGAACAATTAACTGCCTCCATATGGAAAAAAAAAGTGAAATTATTACTACTTTCATCTTCATCATAACTATACGAATACTAATTTGCTATCACTCATATTTTTAATTCTGTATTATCTTCTGACTTTCCACTTTGTTTTATTTTATAATACTTCAGTCACTTCTTTTATCTCTTTTCTCTTTTTTTCCTGTGGGAATATTTAAATTACTCTTAAAATTTCTGTGAAATCTAAGGATACTTAAGATGTTGAAAAGTTACTCTTAGGTTTGCAATCTTAACTCTTTAACTCTTTTTCCACTCTCCTTTGTGGAAGGCATTAAATGCTTAGATATAAACAACTGGTTCAGGTATAAGCAACAATTTGTTGCTTATGTATGCAGTTGAATTTTCTTTTAAGTTTATGGTACCAGGGTTGGCATAGATGTGTGTTAAAACAGTATATGAAAGGTCAATCAATTAAGAAGAATACCACAAAATCCTCTAGACCAAACCACACAGTATCAGTTGCTATAGCCAAAAAATAGTAGTACTGGATGGAAAATAAATTTTCATCGATACAGTTTTAAAGTGAATGCATCAAGAAGTTTTTACTGAATAATAATTCAGTGTATCCATCATTCTTTCATAACCGGGACATCTTGCATGCACATACATTGTTGTTTATCTTGGTACTTCTTGCCAATCTTTCAGAAGAGATTTCACCAGTGGTAGTGATTACAAGGGCTGGACATATTTACAAAGGGAAGACAAGGCTGGAGAAGACATTTTTATATTTTGTTCTGAAAAAAAATGAAGACTAATGATCACACTGATGTCTTTCAGAAAAGAATTCACACGGGAACAGCCTGGCTGCCAAGAATACTTTGTACCTTGTGCTCCAAAATCTAAAACGTAGGAAAAAATTGTTCCATTGGTCAAGAGGAACACAGCTTACGTGGCAAGTCATGATAATAACGAGTAAGATAATTCTTCAGGGTAACTTGGACCAGCCCCATGAAAGATATTGTAAAAGAGTGGCAAATTTTATTCATCATTATGTGTAATTATGCAACTGAAATTAAGAGCAGTATAATGTTTTCTTGCAGTAAAAGACTTGGGGGAGTAGGGTGGGGTGGGGTGGGGATTGACAAGGTTTTTTAACCCTATTTTATGGGTAATCTGTTTTCCAAGCAAAGAACACCACAAACGCATCCTGGCAGCTACCTCACATCAGCTGAGCCCCTTCTGTAAATTTTTACATATCAAGATGCGTTATTCAATGCTGATGACTGTTTCTATAGCCCATGCAGCTTTACCTTGTAAGCATGAAAATATTTAAGTCTGCCAGTCTTTCATGGCGTGTTTTGTGAAACGTGTATGAAATCTCAGAAAAGAGATGCTATGCAGCTTGTTCCTACCTTGTTCCTTACATGCAAGCCAGAACCAGACAACCAAAATAGTCATCCCTTGTATCGCCCTATTGGGATCTCTTTGCTGTCATATTCAGATGCTTTCATCTATATCCTTGACCATTTGTTTCCTTTTCTTCTGGGGCCAAGCAGCACCATGATGCTTCCCTAAACCTCTCCATAATAATTTCCCTCTTTTCCAGCATTAAGCCGGGCTTGGTCTTTCATCTGCTCACCCTTCCTTCAGCTGATACACAGCAACACTGAGAAGTGGGGGAAAACACAAATGTTAACACGACAAGCTGTACTCAGAGCGCTGATCTTTCAAGCGGTGAAACAAAATGTTATCTTTCATTTCAACACTGCAATTCAACATTATCAGAATGTAAGGCTTCACACATTCTCTCCGTTTCCAGGCATCACATTTAGTTTGCTAAGTTTCAGTGTCCGTGCACACACTGCGGAGTAACAGATGGACATTTGTCAGAACATTTTTAAATGAAATTCCATCCAACTAGGAAGCATACCACAAAGTTTTTAAAATAACAGAGTGTAATTTAAGGAAATTAATAAACACATAGAAAATACTCTACTAAAAGAAGTTTAAAAAAGGTGTTTGTTACTTTTCTAAGAAAACTGAAAAGAAAAATAAAACGTATTGCGTTACTTGGGTGTGCAACCAAATAGAAGGCTACCTACAAGCAGATGTCAGGAAAGCTCCTGAAAGAGACTGCAGTTCTAATGTGATACAGTTATATAGCAGAAAACATTCTATTTTATTGATCAAAGCAGCCTTCTACAGCCTGACATACACGGCACTTCTCAGCTTTGTATTTTGCTCTTTCTGCACCATTTTTAGGACCGCAACTCATGATAATTTTGGAAAGTAAAAAGAAATAGAAAATCACAGGGAATTGATCAGAGACCTGACACTGGTTAGCAAAGGAAGTGTGCTTCATAATTTATCCACGACAAGGAGTATTTGAGAATGACTTCCACCCTGATCTAAATCATAACCACGGTACACACTGAAAATATTAATGTATCAGATGAAACATTTACTAAGGAGTGTACAATCTCCAAAAGCACCATAAAATGAAAATCCTATTTTGAAATACAATAACTAAGAAAAATAATTAAATATATGTCAAAAAGAAGGCTCAAACAATATAGAAGACCATTAACGGCACTATAAATGATTTCAAGAACGAACACACATTACTGTAGATCTTTTATCAGTGGACATAAGAATATTTCTACTGATTTATGTAATATTTAACAATTTTCTTTAGCTGTAGAGAAATATTTTTAGGGATGAAAAAGGGAAAACCTTCATGAAGCATCTAAAATTAATCTATCACTTCTTAATTTGAAAAGACAGATAACAGGCCTTCAAACTATTGAATTTAACTATTTAGATCTACTATAATAGCTTGGTCATCTGTTTCATTATTTTCAAAGGTTGGTGAATGTGCCTATGTATTCATAAGGTACCATATAACTTTCTAAATCTCATTGCTGATGCAGTCTTGAAGTGTAGATAGTTCAAGGTTTCCTAAGAAAGGTCAGCGCAATATAAGAACACATCACTTTATAAAAGGAGGAATGAGACTGAAAAATAACATATAGAGAAGCTTTCTTTTTTAGAAGTGTCATATATGTTAGGATTTTGGAGTAGTAAATTGTAAATTACCATTTAAGAAGACGGTCATGAAATTACTTACCATCCATACTATTATAAAAGCACAGGACACCATAACTAATTGCATCCCTCTTCAACTTCACCAAAATAATTTATTTGGAAACACTACACTTGCTATACTCACCTCTTGCATAGCAAATAAAAGCTGAGGTGCGTGGAGATGGGAGACATGATAGCATCCAATGCATTTCAGGACAGGCAGCAAAAGCACTGCTGCATTGTCAGATGTACTGTTGCCTTTTCTGCAGAAAAAGCTATAAGATGGAGATACTTGTGACAAAAACACTCTGATCTACAAATCTGGGTATATTGCAGTTTAAATAAACTGTGTGTTATGAAGAAGCCATGCCTAGTCTACGCGTAACATCTTGATTTCTCAGCCTACTAAAATGTATGGGGAAAAAGCAGCAGTCCTGTTTGGATTCCAGAAAGGAAAAGAGTAAATTTAAATTTCTGTTAAGCTTCTGAGAAAGCATCACTTACATTATTTATTTTAAAATTAATCTCTTAAATATCAGGGTTATTCTCTAAAATCCAATAATTTATCTAGCTCTGAAAACTAATTTTGGACATTTGCATTAGAGATAAATACTACAGTAGCTATTCCTAAATGACACCTTTGTAAACAGACCCTCGAATGAGCACGATCAAAATCTCAGACTGAAATAAAAATCAAATTACAGTGTATATGATGTATAACAGGAACACTTAGCAATCACATTTTAAAAATGTCTTCACTTTAAGTCAAACATTATGGCAAAGATAACCCCAAAATAGTCCAAAAAAGGGGCCAGATGCTGGATAACAAAGCCACAAGCTGACATCAAAGGAAAGATCAGTTTTGTGTCCTGAAGCCAGGAAGGGCTGGGAACATCAGAGAAGCCTGAATTCTCCTTCAGAGGGAAAGTGAACCTTGTGTCACTCTTACCAACAGGAGCCCAAAGTCTCCCCAGTTAGAGGATATTAATACTTCTTACTCATACGCAACATCTTCTTGCTATGTGATGTCTTCATGTCCCAATTTAAAAAAAAAAAAAAAAAAAAACAAAAACAAAAAAACTCAAAAAAAACACCACCAAATAAGCATTATTAAATCTATGTATTATTTCTTCTATATCGTCTTATCATAAGGAAGTCTGGTTAAGGGCATGATAAAGAATTCAGCAGATACAGTCTTTTCAAGAAACTTTATTGTGCTTTTTCAATTCCTTTTCTAGTATTAAAAAAGGCCCAGATTCTTCCCATAGCTTTAACCACACAGGATTTGAAAGGCTGCAAGATCATAGGAAGTAAATCAAAGGAAGAAAAGCAAGCTTTGCCCTCCTTTCTGCTAATCAGGGAAGATAACTGTTATCAATCTGTGAAACTGAAGAATATATTTATTCATTTAAGTGTAATCTTCTGTTGCGCAGCTGATAAAGGTGGCCTTATACTGAAGCCCTTTGGAAAGAATTTCACTCTGTATGAATGAAGCAAATGTGGTATCTTTTATCTTATGCGGACTCGGGATAAATTCAACAGAGAAAGAGCCTTTATGCTTTGTAGCTTTATATCCCAATGACTTATGAAGCCATAAATCAACAAGAATGTGGAAGTGGAGGATCTTCTGGTTTTGTTGGCTTTTTCTTCCCCCCAAATTTTTACATGGCTCTATAAGAAATAAAAGGAGTAGTAACTACTGGAGATTCTCTCTCTACTGTCTGCCATTCAGGGAGGAAAAAAAAAGAGGGTCAAAAAAACTCTCCCACTTGTGGCAACTGAAGCTATTTGTTCGGCGTTATTTTTGTAGGCTACTTGTGAAACAAGAAGGCAGGCGTGAAAGCTGGGAAGTTCTTTCTACTCCTCACTGTCACTAAAACACACAATAATACAATAACATACTTCCATACCCTCGCAGCTGCATGAGCCCAAAATACAACCATGCAAGAGTGAAATCCTATGAACAAAGTTTTCTTAAAAGCTAAATTGATTATCTGCATCATTAATAATATCATATGTGATTTCTTTGAAAACTCACCAACCTCTCCAGTTGTGAAACCAGGAGAATTGCTGGAAACTTTGCTGACACGTTATGTTATTTGCATAATATTATTAAGGTATTTAAAAAGTTTGACAATGCAAGTCATGCTGTCAAGAAGTAAGAAATCATAGCAAAGTAATTCAGTGGACCTCCAATATACAGAAATAAATCTCATGTAGGAAATCAATGTATTAAAACCCCCTGGCATGCTAAGGGCAACCAGATTCCAGACAAGCTTACAATTAGTTCGCATTCTCCCCTTCATCTTAGGGATTATTGAAAATACAGTATCCCCTAAATTAAAGAAAAAAGATAAGAAGTATGTGGCACCAAACCATGTCTTGAACTGCTGTTCTCAGTACTGACCTGCTGCCTCTCCAGGGAAACGCAGGAGAGTTGTTCCTTCTGAAAGGCTGAACACCTCCATGATTGAACACGGCTCAAACAGCCTCTCAGCTTCCAAGATGAAATACGTATCAGAGACACCTTAAATGTCCACTGCACAAGCAACAATTGGGTGTCCAATTTCCCCCTAAATTTATCTTTCTTAGCTTTATGCTTTCCTAAGTGTTTACCAACATCATTATCAAGAATTAACCTTTACATTTGCTAGAATAAGCTTTGGCTTGCAACAACTTTTTGTGTTCAGCTTTAGCTCAGGTGAATCCGTCAACCCAAAGACGCTTTTCTTCCTTATGTCGTAACAAATTTACTTTTTAAAGAGAGTGTTTAAGTTGGATGACAGAAAATTGAGAGTGCTGGAAGGACTTTGGGTAGAGAAAGAGCAGCTATGATGGACCCAAGATGGGGAGCTACAGATAGAAAGCTCTGGTGTATACATCTCCTTCTGATATTTGTGCATAGGTACAGTCTCAATCTCTAAAGGACTCATTTTTCTTTTTGGATTTATGTATGTATTTGACCATATTTGTAATACATTTCATTACTGTCCATTTAACCACTTTATCTATGCACAGTGACAGCTGCATCTACTGAAGACAATAGACACCGATTCCCCTTATGAGAAAAAAGCCTTCATCTATGGCATACCTCATGCATCTCTGCTATCCACAGATGTGGATTACATTTACTACCAAAAGTGGAAAGAAACTCTTTTTAGGTCATAAGAATATACGGTTATAAATGGACAAAAAAAAACAACCTACAGGGCTAAAGGCCAATAGCACACTGGAAGCTATTTGTTGTTCATTTCCAAAACCAGCAAGGACAGAGAAATGTGACAAATGTAGAATGAAAATGCATGGAAGACAAGGAAATTTTATGCACAAAAGAAGTATTCAAGAAAGTACGGTAAGAAACAGACAAAAGCAAAGTGAGACCAAGTATATATGCATGCGTAGAAACACTGATTGAGAAATCTAGCTGCAGTGATTTCCACCCTCTCATCACAACTGAGAGCGTACTAAATGAATAAACTGCTACTTGACATTTCCTAAATAAATACCACGGCAAGAGTACTTATTTTACTTTAATGAATCATTTTGGCCCCTACACCAGAAAGTAGCTGTGATGAACCATAATCTGTTTGAGGAAATATAATTCTATAATGGAGATATATATGGACTGAAACATGAGAAGTTGTGGTCTCCAACAGGTTGACTTTAAAAGAGATTCTGATTCATCCATGCCCACTTCTACTTATATTTGATCATAGCTTTTGACATACTGTATCTGCCATGCAGAGAGATGCTCCTCTACTAGAGGTAAGAAAGCCATATGGTTTGTGGATGACTATGAATTTTCACAAGACAAACTGAACTACATACAACATTTTTTTCAGTAGTCACTCAAACAAAACTACCCATTTAGCAAACAGAGTGTTTTGGATTCAGGCCATATGATATTTTGGCCCATATGATACATTTCTAAGAACTGAAAGCCTCTTATAAATACAACATTTGATGAGCTAACACTGACTTTCTCCATTAGTGGTCCTCTCGTTAACCATGCACGGTGAGATAAACAAATTCACTGTAGAGATGAACTGAACAAATAAGACTTGTCTTGATCATGGAATAGAACTGAAGCAGCTGTTTTTGTTGGACTGATGCAGTTTGAAAGGGCCCCCTGATGGTATACCTCAGAAAAAACAAGGGTTTATTTCAACGTTCTTTTTATTACCAAAAACTACTCATAGGATTCTCATAGCTATAGAAGGAAATTGTTTTGCCAACATGTAAGTGCAAACAGGAAAAAAAGTTGCTGCCAAAGGCAAGTGTAAAATAACATTTTACCACCTTCGTTAAGGCACACAAAAATGGACCCAATAATCACTCCAGTGTCCATAAATTAGCCAGACAAAGCTCTCAAGCAAGGTAAAATTTAGTCATCCAGACTGTGTCTATAAATATTTCCTACTAGAACATCCGCTGCCAGAAAAAAGTGTTGAGAGCGTGAAGCGGTAACCTGCCCCAGGATGGGACACGTTCAGGAGAGGCTGCAGAGGGTACCCTCTGGGCGAGATGCTGCAGCGCACATGGAATAGCCAAGCTTCCCTCAGGATCAGGTATGAATGTCCTATTCAGGGATACATTGCTCCTATCATCTCAACCAACTAATATTAAAGTAACTTGCTTCATGTATTGGAATTTATTAGAATATTATTTTTACTTAGCCATAATGGACCTTGACATTTTTGTCTTGATTTGGTAAGTTTTTCATTGAACAGCTTGGCACAGCCAATGATATCACCATTAATACTCGTGAGACTTCGCCCTACACAAATGTGAGATCCCCATCCCATTAAATCATTAGGATTACCATTGATTCAGCAAACGCTGGATTCAGCGGTGTTTTACATAGACCAAATGCATTCTCCTCCAACAGTTCTGTCAATAGCAGCCTGTTTGCAGGTTGTTAAATGCTTTTTTTTTTTTTTGCTTTAAGCAAAGCATTTCTGACTTCACTCCAAGTGTAACTTCAACTTGTACCAGAAATTTAAGCTCATTTCAGAGGAAGTAGAGATTATAAAAAGTTAAGAAAGAGCTATGCCCTATACTCTACTACTGCCGAGTAGATGTATGTGTAACTAAATGCAAATAGCACTAAAATGAAAGGCTAAAAATAATCTAAAATAGAACCAACAACTTTATTTGACAGTCCTAGTTTTTACTCTGTGTGTAACTGAACAATGGCATAATAAATGCATTCTTTAACTTAGGAATATTATGCCAGATCACACAGGATCTGAATACAGCACTCCAAATTAAATCTGCAATGCATAACACTGTAATTTATAAAACTATTAAAATCATGTGCCCATTTTAACCACATACCAGACATCTTGAAAAGCATGCAAAATGATGGGGAGAAGGGGTGAACAACCTTTCAAATATAAGCAATGAAATCCAGTTCGCACTGCAAAAATAGCTCCATGCAGTAAAATTAAAACTTGCAATTCTGAAAGTGCTTTGTGCAAACCATCTGGAAATTACTTGAAAGTATAATTGCTACCATGCAGAAAGCGCAGGAACATAAAACTTCCACTCTTCCTATTCTACCTGTTTTCCAGACAAATCACAGAGCCGGAAATGAAACTAATCACAGATGTGAAAGGCTGAAGCCTCAAATACATTTGCATTATTAAACAGTGTTATCCCCTGCTCTGGACCTGAGTCGCTTTTTAGAGCAAGCCCAGCTCAACCAATCGGCTCCAGCAACATACCCCAAGCTGCAGTACGAAGCATTCAGCAGAATGCTAGGACCCCACAGGAGATTTCTCCACCATCTGCACTTGGGTTTGCACTCGGTCACATTCGGGTGACCCTTTCTGCCGGCAGGATGTCCCCTTCCAGCCATCTACTCGGTACCTAAATGACTTGAGGGATTCGGTCTTTCAAATTTTGCTAGGGCCCCCGCTTGTGATGCTGCTCCACGGTACACAGAAATCCCCACAAATCACTCGAGAATGGGCACTGCAGTTTCGCAGCCCCGTACTCGGGCTCCCACCACCCCGAGCGATTGGAGCACTCCATCTCCTTTTAGAAATGCTTCAATTTGGACAAAAATTCAATTACCAGCCGTTCGCAAGATACACTAAGCCGGCGTGACGCCGTCACGGAGCACAGTCGGAAACGGAACAACAAAAAGATTGGTGGCTGCAGGTGAGGGACCCTCGGAAGTTCCAGGGAAGTTGGGGCCGATGTGTTGCGTTTACCGCCGGACGCCGCGCCGCACCGCCAGAACTGGGGCACCGGCAGCACAAGAATTTAGGTTATGAAGGCGACAGAAAGCGGGGCCGGAGTAGAAAGCCCCGCCGGCTGAAGGGCTCCCCGCATCCCCCTCCCCACCCCGCACCGGGATCGGACCCACCGCGCTGGGCCGGGGCCGCCCCTTCTCAGCCGCCCCGAGGTGGCGGCCACCGGGCGGCTCGCCGGCTCCGCTCCGGGAGGCTGGGCTGCGAGGAAGGGAGACCGGCCGCCGGTTTTAGCACGACGCCGGTATAATTACATTTGATTTCTTGCTCAGACGGTGTTTCAAAGCACCGGCCAAGCCAGCAGCAAACGCCACCGTCCCCGCGGGGAGAGCCACCCGTGACCACCCCGGCGACCGCGGAGGCGGCGCGGCAGATGCCTCCGGCCTCCGCGCCCCGCCTGTGCGCCCGCGGACTTTTCCGACCGCGCCGAGCCCTGCGCGCCCGCAGCGGGGCAGATGCGCGGA
>VZRU01008042.1:92766-106202 GCA_013398155.1 Pedionomus torquatus
GTGCGTGTGTGAGTAAGTCTAGTTCTTTAATCCCAGAGTAGTTGAAGCTGAAGGCTCGGTGTGCTCCTTGTTAGCGGCCACGCAGCTGGGCTCGCTTCAAGCCGGCGAGCGAGGTTCTGAGGTAACCGCGGTACCGTATTTTGCGAAGGGAAAAAAAAGGAAAGCCTTCCCCTGCCCCAGCTTGACTTCGAGTCCCTTTGGTTTGCCGTTATGTTTTATAAGACGTGACTTTGCACAGGAAGGAAGAAATGGGGAAAAATAAAGGTGTTCTTGAAGCGATACCGGGTTCTTAAGCGGGGGTTGAGTAGGGCTGAACTGTAAGAGCGGTGAATCCTTGCATCCTGTAGAGACTCTGTGGCTGGCGCTTGAGTTCTCAAACAGTTCCTGCATCCTGAAGCTCGAACCCTTCCTCTGCGAGGATAACATCTACAGAGTGAGACGGAACAGCCAGGGTTGCTGTTTAAGCTGTTTGCTGGCTCGCTGCAGCTAGTCATAGTTTTGAAGGAAGAGTGAAAAACAGAGTAGTATTATCTGTATTTTAGATGCAGTTCCCATATGAGAAATGGAGGAGGCTGATGGAGTAACTGTTTTGCTTCTAATATTACTTCCTTTGAGGAAAGGCAGAGAACTACAGATGGAGGTCTTCTGGGAGAAAGTTAGAGAATGGGGAAGAGTGAGTTCATTCCCTTGTAAATAAAGGTGTGACTTGAGCTGAGAGTGGGGGAAACAAATTCCAAAGCACTCAAATTGTTTAAAACCAAAGGCCAAATAAAGAAGCATTTGTTTCTGTAGGGTGAAAGAGGAAGCTAAAATGATCATGACAAGTGACTGTCTTTACTATATGGATTTAGAAGTCACTTAAGTTTTCTTCAGTTGCTCTAAGGAGTGATGACTTAAGATTGGAAAGAAGATACAGCAAGGAATGAAAGGATGATGGTGCCACATGGTCAGCTGGGATGAAATAACAAAATTGGAGGAGTCTGCAACCTCATCTGATGAGCCTTTGCAGCTGATAGCATATATGTAAGCTGTTGACTTTCTATTGTGTATAACTATATAGATTTTTAAGAAGAGAGCTGTTGAAAAAAGAAGAATTAGATGCTTTTCCTTAAGCTTTCTCTTGTTCCAGTGTATAAGAGTAGTTTGAATATACTGAACATAGACTGCATTTCAAGGGAACACTGGAGCTTCCTAATTTTTTTATTGAACTGGGCCATAATGCAGAATAAATGTGACGGTCAACAGCTTGTAGGCCTCAAATTTAATGTCAATGAAGAGAATCTAAATAGCTGAAAGACAGTAAGCTGACAGTGCAGGTTAGTGGAATGCGCTTTGCCAGGAAAGGGTTGGACAGGTGTAACTAAGAAAATGTATTTTGAATTTTGTGGGTCTTTTGAGTTGTTTGTGTACCAGCGATTTGTAACAGGGCCAGAGGTATTCATTGTATGTATTACTGGCAGAATGACTATCCTCTCTAGGACAACTGGATTCACAATTTATAGCTGTTAAATATCATCAGTTGCATCTTTAAAGCTGTAGTAAGCGTTCTTGAAAGTCTGCGCAGCCCCAAGTTAACAGTATCATAAGGGGTTATAGAGTGGCGTTCTGTCTGATAAAGGGTAGAGTTAAAATATTGGTGTAGGTGTAGCATACGTTAGTGACCCTAACTGCTAGTAAGAAGTGATACAAAAGCTAGTGTGCCGTACAAAGCACGTAGTCTCCTGTAGTACCACAAGATCATATTTGAGACGTTAAACTGAAAATCAAATGCAGCCAGTTGATAGTCATCAGTAACAGCAGTAACAAAAGATTTTAAGCAGTGAGAGTATTGTATTTAAGAGTGCTATTTTCATCTCTTTGTGATGAGTCAAATGTCTTGGGCTTGGGGCAGGAAACTCATTTGTAGTAGGGAGATTGCAGTACTTTAGGTTTAGGAGTGTGGGGGGTTTTAAATGGCTAGATTGGATACTAAGCATCCTAATTCTTGCATAAGAACACAACAGTTACGTTTTGGTGTTTTGTTTTTTTAGTTAGATGTGGCAGAGAATTGAAACAGTAAAAATGAGAAGACTCATGGGTTGAGGTAAAAACAGTTTAATAATGAAAGCAAAAGCCACACATGCAAGAAAAGCAAAATAAGGGATTCGTTCACTGCTTCCCATCACAGGCAAGTGTTCAGCCNTTCCGGCGGGTGCGAGCGGCGGGAAGCCGGGGGTTGCGGGCTGCCCGGCGGGGGTGAGGGTGAGCCGGGGCGCGGCCTCACGGTCCGAAGCCCCTCTCGGAGCTCCTCCACGGGGCTGGGGGGCGGCGGGGAGAGCTCCTGCGGTGTGTTCCTGACCGGGGGGTGCTCTCCGTGCGTGTGTGNCTTCCTTTGAGGAAAGGCAGAGAACTACAGATGGAGGTCTTCTGGGAGAAAGTTAGAGAATGGGGAAGAGTGAGTTCATTCCCTTGTAAATAAAGGTGTGACTTGAGCTGAGAGTGGGGGAAACAAATTCCAAAGCACTCAAATTGTTTAAAACCAAAGGCCAAATAAAGAAGCATTTGTTTCTGTAGGGTGAAAGAGGAAGCTAAAATGATCATGACAAGTGACTGTCTTTACTATATGGATTTAGAAGTCACTTAAGTTTTCTTCAGTTGCTCTAAGGAGTGATGACTTAAGATTGGAAAGAAGATACAGCAAGGAATGAAAGGATGATGGTGCCACATGGTCAGCTGGGATGAAATAACAAAATTGGAGGAGTCTGCAACCTCATCTGATGAGCCTTTGCAGCTGATAGCATATATGTAAGCTGTTGACTTTCTATTGTGTATAACTATATAGATTTTTAAGAAGAGAGCTGTTGAAAAAAGAAGAATTAGATGCTTTTCCTTAAGCTTTCTCTTGTTCCAGTGTATAAGAGTAGTTTGAATATACTGAACATAGACTGCATTTCAAGGGAACACTGGAGCTTCCTAATTTTTTTATTGAACTGGGCCATAATGCAGAATAAATGTGACGGTCAACAGCTTGTAGGCCTCAAATTTAATGTCAATGAAGAGAATCTAAATAGCTGAAAGACAGTAAGCTGACAGTGCAGGTTAGTGGAATGCGCTTTGCCAGGAAAGGGTTGGACAGGTGTAACTAAGAAAATGTATTTTGAATTTTGTGGGTCTTTTGAGTTGTTTGTGTACCAGCGATTTGTAACAGGGCCAGAGGTATTCATTGTATGTATTACTGGCAGAATGACTATCCTCTCTAGGACAACTGGATTCACAATTTATAGCTGTTAAATATCATCAGTTGCATCTTTAAAGCTGTAGTAAGCGTTCTTGAAAGTCTGCGCAGCCCCAAGTTAACAGTATCATAAGGGGTTATAGAGTGGCGTTCTGTCTGATAAAGGGTAGAGTTAAAATATTGGTGTAGGTGTAGCATACGTTAGTGACCCTAACTGCTAGTAAGAAGTGATACAAAAGCTAGTGTGCCGTACAAAGCACGTAGTCTCCTGTAGTACCACAAGATCATATTTGAGACGTTAAACTGAAAATCAAATGCAGCCAGTTGATAGTCATCAGTAACAGCAGTAACAAAAGATTTTAAGCAGTGAGAGTATTGTATTTAAGAGTGCTATTTTCATCTCTTTGTGATGAGTCAAATGTCTTGGGCTTGGGGCAGGAAACTCATTTGTAGTAGGGAGATTGCAGTACTTTAGGTTTAGGAGTGTGGGGGGTTTTAAATGGCTAGATTGGATACTAAGCATCCTAATTCTTGCATGAGAACACAACAGTTACGTTTTGGTGTTTTGTTTTTTTAGTTAGATGTGGCAGAGAATTGAAACAGTAAAAATGAGAAAACTCATGGGTTGAGGTAAAAACAGTTTAATAATGAAAGCAAAAGCCACACATGCAAGAAAAGCAAAATAAGGGATTCGTTCACTGCTTCCCATCACAGGCAAGTGTTCAGCCTTTTTTTTCCTCCTCCCAAAATCTGCCTCAGAATAGGGGGATGTGGGGGAGGGGAGTAGCAAGTGGCTTACAAGAAGTTGGCCCAACTTTGAGGAGCCGTTATTATTATTTAATAATAATATCCAGCAAAGTTGAGCTTCTTTAGTAGCGGTGACTGAGATCTCTAGATGTTTTGAGTGACATCTGTTTGATTGTGCTAGATAAGATTAAGATAATGGTGCAGTATGAGAAATGTATTGTTAAGTATTGCAAAAGATGCTTGGAAAAATGCATGGTGTGCAAAATTGAAATCATGATGAAGATGCTCTGTTTTCCTAGGACTACAGTAGGAATACACATCTCGGAATGTTTCACTAGGATACAGACAGGGATCTTATGGGCAGCTGGAGCAAAATCCTAAGGTCTCTTTGAGTTGGTTGTGTAGCTTATCTTCTGTGTCATGTCAAGTTTATTAGATGTCTAAGGAGCTTGTGGCTGCAGTTAAGGTGGCCTATTGAGAGATCTCTAAAGCCTTTGTTGAGACAGAATGGCACAATCTATTAGTCAGATTCTTATTGAACTACACAGTCATGCAGAATTTACTGACAGATATAATACCGTAGAATCATAGAATAGTTAGCTGGAAGGGAAAATCGTTGAGTACCAACCCCCCTGCCATGGGCAGGTACGCCTCCCACTAGACCATGTTGGTCAAAGCTGCAGTGTGACACAGAGATTGTGCTTGGTGAAACTGAATCGGTTTCATCTAAGTTAAGGAAAAAAAAAAAATCTGCTTTTCCTAGTGAGTAACTTACTGGTTTATATCTGTGATTGCTATGAACTGTGTTGGCCTGGATGCACACAGGTCAAACTTTGAGTGCTGAATCACTCTCCTATTGTGACTCACTCCTTAATTTAGGTGAATACATAAATGTGGGCTGTGTAATCACTATATTGTTTTCCTTTCTTTCTACCCTACTGACATGGCTATATACTTAAATAAGTTGCTTTTGTTCAAAAGTTGCCTCAAAGATAGGAGAAGGGTATGTTACTGAGTTTCAGATAACAAAGTGTTTTCCATATAATGTAAAAAAAAAAAAAATTAGTCCCGAGTGAAAAGATAAATGGAGTCATGTTTTATGGACTGCTTTATTGTAGCACAAAAGTGGAGGGTTTTTCATGCTGCGCAGTTCTTGAAATGTAATAAAGAATAAGAGAGGAGTAAAAACTAGGCAATTAGCATCTGTTTTTAATGTCTGATGGGATGTAGAATGCTAACAGATGCTGTTTCAGTGAGAATAATGTTAGGTTCTTGCAACAAATCTTGGTATCATGAAGTTAGTATTATACACTAGATTTAAAACGGCATCATGTGAGCTGCTTGTGCAGCTCCCTGTGACACTTTGGTTGACAGCTGTGCTGAGATGAATTCTGTGCTTGAACTGCTAGATGTCAGCTGCCTGCATGTGACGTTGAATATAGTTAATTCTTCTGCTGTTTGATTCTCAAACAGTACATATGGGTTCTCCTCTTCTCTGCTAAATATGTAATAATAGCTTTAGTAGTTAAGAGTAAAATGACCTATGTTATATGGAATCTCAGTTACATCAATTGTGAAACTGGGAAAGAGGACCATTCTCACCTGATATGTAGATGTTCTGTCAAAAACTGTACATTTTTTTTCCCTTTAAGATGTCATTTTGAAACTAGTAGAACTAGTTGGTATAAGGTGGTGTAAGGAGCTAATAGAGTTAAAAATAATCAGTTTGTGATATAGCATTTCCTGTGGTGTTCTTACTCAGTTTTAATTCCAGAGTTTTATAGGTTTGGTTGGTTGTTTGTGGTTTTTTGTGTGGTTTTTTGTTTGTTTGTTTGTTTTGTTTGTGTGTTGTTGTTTTTTTTTATTATTTTGTTGTTGGTGTTGTTGTTTTTTTAAATCCTACTAGCAAAAACAAACAACAGGAAAAAAAGAAAGGGAACCCATCCTCTATCTGCAGACCCAGATGATGATACCTCGGGGGAAATAGGGCAAGCAGCCTTTGTTCAAAAAAGTGGTTTCTTTGCAAAGGCAGATAGTTAAGAGTTAGGTATATGAGGGTGAGAGATGGTGGCTTCCAGACCAAAAGACTTGTTCAAAATCAAGATTTCTAACCTGTAGGAAGATCTTAATAGGAAATTAATTGCAATATATTATTGGATTCCTTAAGAGAGTACAGAGAGGCAGGGAAAAGGACCAAGGCCAAAGAACTTGAGTTTTCCATATGTGAGTAACAAACGTGGTGTGGGGTTTTTTTGTGCCAAAGGTGATTAAGCACTTAAAAAATGAACATGAACTGTTTAGTTCCCCCACTTTTGAAGGGCCTCCTGAGTCTTTCGAAATACATTGGAAGTATTCAGACACAAGTTGTCAGTCTTAATGTCAATAGGTGCATAAAATTATTTCTTCCAGTTGTTGAGACAAGATAGCCTTAAGATGCGAGGGAATTCCACCCTGAAGTCTGGAGCCAAAAAATTACTTGCTATCTTCTTCTAGAAAACAATGTCATTCTCAGAAATTCTGTTCAGAAACAAGGATTATACATTTAGAGATGCAGTTAAAACCGAAATAGGAAAACTGAAGACATCGCAGATGATCTGCCGAGTAGCATCCTCTTTGACCAAACACAAGATCTTGTAATATGTTAGCCTCTGTGTTTACCGAAAAGTGTCTCTTTCAAGAGATAGTCAGCTTCAGCCTGAATTTTCAGCAGCGGATCTTCTAGTCCATACTTTTATCCTGCTTTGTCCTTTAGCTACTCTTGTAACAACCTTTTGCCATAGCTTCACCTGCAGGAAGAGGACTGCTTGCAGACTGTGAACACGAAGCAAAATACTGTTTAATTGGAGGAATTTTCATCCCTGTATATGTAAAACTGTACTTTGCCCACAGAATTCTGTATATTTTGTGTCTCTCTTTTTCCCCTTTGGAAAGTTGAGTTTTGTTATTCCCATGACCATGCTTTGCTTCAGTTTGTGCACGCTCTGTGTGTGGTGAAGTGGAAGTATGTCACTCTTGGAGAAGCTGCAAGACAATTACATTTCTCATTTTCTTCTTCCTGACTTGAAAGAGCATCCTTTCTCAAATGTAATGTACACCCTTATGATGATTGGAACCATCAGGCTATAAAGGATGTAATTACATGTCACTGCTTTCTTCTTCTTTTTCTCCTATCACTGTGCAGCTTATACATTTTTGAAATGGGGAAGTCGTATATAAAAGAGGGGGAGTGGGAAAATGATACCCTGTTCAGCTGCCATGGAATGTTTTGATCTAGTTAATACCTCCCTTTCCTCTTTGATTTTGATTTGGTTGGTGGTTGTTCAACTAACATTCAAAGTCTGGGAATCTTCTCTGCAGCTAAGTGATCTATTAACTTCAAAAATCTTTGCTTATGTTTAAATAGCAGTGCATTGTCCTCAGGGCTAGAACGTGTCTGTGTGTCTTGACTTAATCCAAGCCTCTGGTCTCTCCTGTTTCTGGCAATGGTTCTGGTGTCTTTGAGCTTTCAGCTGTGTCACTTTTCTTTTGCTTGTGGGGGTTTGGCTGTGAGAGTCCTACTCTGAGCACTAGGATTAAACTAGATCATCCAGATGATGTCTGGAGGTCCCTTCAAGCCTTAACAGTACTGTGATTTTTATGACCATTCTGTAAACTAACTGTCCTGTCATAGCCTTCGTAGGAGATGTGTTATTTGCACAATAAAAGTGACTTCAAGGATTTAAATCTTCTTGAGCATTGGAGTATTTCTGCTCTAACAGAGATGAACTGAACATTTTAATGAAGCCTTGTCCATATGTTCCGCATGTGGATTATAATTTTTGTCTGCTCTTTCCATCCTCTTCTGTTATGCTGTGCTATCTTTTCTTCTGCTTTAACAGAAATAGCATGTTAAGACATCTTACACATGGGATGGTTTCAGAAAAAATTCCCGACTCTTCCCTTTTTGGAAAACTCTTCCATTTGTAGGAGAGGGACCAAGTAGGGCAACTCGCAAGCTTCACAGAATTCTAATGTGTTCAGTGCTCTTGATGCCACTTATTTTATTCTTGCTGCCTAAGTTGTGTTTGAGTAGGCAGAAGGCAACCAATTGAGACACATGAAGGGGGTGCTTACAGTATGCATGGCAAGTAGCCAAAAGTACGTGGCAAACATTCTCCACAAATGTTTTTGAGGAAACTGTTGCCTCCTACACTGGGCTGGACAGGAACATTTCTGATGTTCAGAATTTTGTTTAGTTATTCAGCATGCTTTCATTACAGTCTTTAAGTCATGCTGTCAACACCAGGAGAGCCTTCATAATTCTGCAGTACTGTTCAAGTGTTGGCACAGGTGTGGTTGTGGGTAGCCTGCTTATGCACATAAGAAACTTAGTGGTGTCTATTTAATGCATGGATGCAAAACGATGCATTTATTTGAAGGAGGCCTTTTATTCTTCTGACAACATTGTGGTAGAGAGATCATGGATGTTTGCAACTTGTATCATTAGCCAGCATGTGTTCTGCACTCTGTTTCTTGGGATTGTACTTTGCTTTTTTTATATTATGTCAAACTGTAGAGACCTGGTGCTTTTTCAGCTTTCTGATATATTTGTACTTCACTATTTCTACAGGAGTTATCAAGAATTAGTCATGGAGCTAGTTTAGTACCTATTGCAACTTGTTCTCATTTCTGAAAATATTGGCTCCTTTTCATCATTCAGGAGTTCCTGAAAAGATACGTCTTCTGATGTTGCTTCATCTCATTGCATAGTAAGAACATTGAGTGCTTCCAATTACAAGCTGGGTATTTTGATAGTGTTGCATGTTTTCAGCTGGAAAGTGATTTGAAATCTAAATAGAAAACTTGCTGGGAAGACAAGACTAGAGTATATAAGCTTTTCATATTTGCAGGTGTATTAGAATTGAAGTTCTATACTGAAAACTTGCAGGCGGTTGGACTAAATGATCATTGCATGACCCTTCCAACTGAAATATTCTAACTGCAGAAGTGAACCAATTGCTCTCTTCATCTTGTCTTTACAGTTCTCTACGTTTCAGACACAAGACCACAATGTTTATTGAAGCTGCACAAGTACACAGAAGCCATGTGTTTCACTGGAAAATAGCACAGGCTCTTAATAATGCTGTGAGAAAAATTTGTGCGTTTTAAATATAATTATATTTTGAATGAAAGTACAGTGGCTCTACAGATTAACATCTCCCACTGCTGGCGTTTTAAACTGTGCTATTTGCTACCACTTTAAGCCAAATTACACTTCCTTCTCTTAAGTGGAAAACTTGATGTCAATGGGATTTCTGTGAGGAAGCTGAGCAAAGTCTTCTGCTAATGTTCAAAATGAGTTCTGTATATGCATTTTTATGTACTGCCCTGAAATGTAACTGTGCCTTAGGTACTGCTGAAGCTAGTAAGCAAAGTTTAGCATCATGGTTTCTGCACTAGGATGTTACGTGGTTTATACCTATTTAAAAGAGCAGCAGCCATGCAGTGGGTGTAACTAGTAATTTATTCTTTCTTTATGAATGTCTGTTTTATACACCATTAGGGTAGCCAATAAAAGTCAACTCATCTGGTATTGTTTGATATGTGAGGATTCCTTTTTGCCAGTTTTAACTTCAGAGACCTGTTCTTCACTTCTTGTTAGTCTAAATTTATCATACAGTGGTCTAAATCTATCACTTATATAATGAATCCAAAATTTGTTTTGTGTAGTAGATCCACAATTATGTAAGGAAAAGTTTTCCAGCAGAATGTTAAGAAAACTCTTCTTTCGCTGGTGATCTTTGTCATAATGAAGATCAATTTTTAACAAATAAAAGGATCTAGTGTGATCACATAAATCTGATCTGTGCCTTGGTTTGTGTACGTGTCAGTAACCAAATACAAGGAACCCTGGAGCGATCTCTGAGTAATACAGTATTAAAAGCAGTCTTCAGTGTGGTTGGCTCTAGACGTTTATGTTTGCAGTCAGCTTTGGAGGGATTGTAGGAGTTAGAGCTGTGTAAGAAACTTCTCTAACTACATAGTTTTATTTTTGTCCTGTTAGTTCATTAGAAGAATGTTGTGATACTTCCAGATGCTCATCAGCATGTTGAGATTGGCAATTCTCACTCATCATTAATCTTTAGTATTTTTATGGCATGAGCTAATGCTATGTAACACTTCTCACTGCCTGCTTAAAATTCTTTGGGCACTTGTTTATGCCAAACAGCTCATGCTCTCCCTGTTTTTCTATGTCTCGTCAGTTACTGTAAAAACTCTTCTCTCTCTCTGTTCCTGTTTGAGTTCAGCTCATTTGTACACAGCAGACTTAAGGCTATACAATGTTTTCAGTGGGATATTTCTAGATAGCTCATTTTCCTGTCTCAGATTCTAAAAAATACTTCATAGAGTCTTGGATCACATTGTCTTTGTATGTGAGCTTCGTTACAGTAGTGGCTCAGTCTCTCTCAAAATTGACTAATGAGATGCATTTTCATCTGCAGTCACCTCCAGTTTAGTAGTCTCCACTTAGGAATGTTTGCTTGTCGCCCTAAATGTGGAGCCCCCTCGCACCCCTGAGTTAGAGATAAAACCTTACAGACTTTCTAATGTCTCTCTTTAATCTTTATTATCTTGTTAACAGAAACAGTGTCAGTGAAGCCTTGTTTTCCCTGTGGCAGAAGAATGAAGACTGTCCTTAAACCTTTAGGATTTGGACCAAGTACTTCTGTTACTATTACTGTGTGTCCTTTGGACCACTTGCCTAGTTCTAACTTTGTGAAGTTTCCTTTGTATAGTCTTGAACTGTGTTCAATCTATTCCACAAAACTGGTGTGACATGCACAACTCTTGCCCTCAACACCGTTTATTTGCACACACAGTCCAATGTCTGGCATATCCAGATAGATTCGTAATGCTGCTAGACGTATAGTGTTGAAAATAAGACACTGAAGGTAAAAGAAGCATTAGACTTCTTATAATCATCAGCTAAGGGTGAGTTTTTGTTCTGAAACTATCTATTGTAGTATTGAAGTCCTGTCAGATTCCTGGAGGTGAAAGAACACACAAAATATCACAAGAGCTTCTTTACTGTTCTTTTTGCAGTTTAGTTTGGATTCTGGAGATATCAGCAGTAGGAAAACCTTTCAGCATGCTACTTGGAACCAAAATGGCAACTAAGTCTGCTGCAGTAACAGAGAACTCCAATATATGGTGGTCTCTGAGCCGGGCTCATCTAACCTAGAAGCTTAGAGCTTCCTCTGGCTGTCACTGTGTGATCAGGTGTTCAGAGCCGTGTTTTCCTTCAGTAGCGTATAGCTATGAGGAAATTCTTCTTCACACTCCAGGATATATTCCCTGTGGAACTCCAAAAGAATCTTTAGTCTTCAATGGGTTGTGAGTAATGAGCTATCAATTATACCTCAGAGACAGAGCCATGATAAGCTAGTGTGTTAGTTCTTAAAGACTTTACCATGAACTGGGTGAGCTAAAGTTTTCCTTTTGTTAATTCTTGCCTAATTCACACTCTGTAAAACTTCTTGAATTGCTATCTGCTGTACCGGATTTTGTAAGGAGGTAAGGACAGTTGAAAGCAGTGCAGAACTAATGCTAACAAACGTTCTGTGTTGCTTCCAGCTGCATCCACGTCTCTTCCATTCCTGGCCCCTAAACCTCTTAGTTTGTCTGTTTTCCACTCTCGCTTTCAGTTTCTCTTCTGTTGGCTCCAGAGACTGCTTTGTTCTAAGAGGAGAGAGAGATTTGCAGCAGGCTGTGCAACAAGGCTTTCCTTTTTTTCCCTTGTAATTGGCATCTTATTGCTGTTCACATTTCTTTCCTGTTCGATTACAGGCTCCATTCCAGGGATAATTCCCCTCAAACTATTCTTTCTCTTCCAGACTGGAACACCAGGTTTTGTAATAGTGAATACAATTTTCAAGAATGTCCTCAGAAACATACCCAGTGGAATATATTAAATTCCTTCCTTTGTACTGTGTGCATTAATGCTGTATGTAAATGTGGCAATTTTCATTGGTTCTGACTCCAAATAGTGTATGCCTCATCGTTCTGTGGTCTCTTGTATTTTCTTTCTAAAGATAAGGTCTTTCTAAAAACATGTCTCAAAATTGCGTATGCTTTTTTTGCGTTGAGACATCAGTCTGTTATGAAAAGCAGAAAAGTGTTCCCAGATTGGTCTGTTGAAAAACAACATTAGTTTGTATGTTATTTTATTTTTCTTAAGAATCTTCATCACATTGCTTGTGTACTGTCTTCCATACACTGTATATTACATTTAAAATTGGAGTTTAGATAACAGTCTTCCTCCAAAGCTTGCCTTTCCCTTTTCCTCCCATCCCTAAATACCTGCTTGATTCTGTGGGATTCTTGAAACTGGGGATATTGTTTTGCAGTGGAAAAAAAAATCATTTTCATAGTATTACTGTATATATTATATAATATGTCATTTCAAGTGATTGAAATATGCATGCATCTATATAAAGATGATAGTTTTGTTGATGAGTAGATTATTTGCATATATTTCTTTTCTTTAATCAAATGATGGTTGCATTTGAGTAACTAGTAGCAGATTGCCAGTGTCGTCAGAAAGGGGCCCATACGAGGAAGAGGCGTATAAGAATACTGCTAATTCTGTAGAAGTAATTGGGTTACCATGTGTTTCTGCTGCTGTCTACTTCTACTTTTTCTGTGTGATTAAAATCAGTAAGCTACAACTATTTAATGAGTGATTCAATTGCAGTGCTGCTGTGCCAGGAAAGACCTGCATTTTGAGCAGCCTTAAAGCACTTGTGTAGGAAGAGACTTGTTTTTAAAGAATTTTTTTAAATGTACGTGTATTTAGTCTGTAAGTGTATTAATTTATTGCATAAAAGTAGTCAAATAGAAGTCTTTAAATGTAACCTTGCTAGTGAACTATGGGGTTTTTCCAACTCAAGTTTGGGACTCATGTTTTTTTCAGCTCTACCTGTGAGAGGTAGGGACTACTGAAGACAGACTTGCATAGAATGTAAGGGAAACTATCGTATATTATTTAGTTGTTTTTTTTTCAAGTCTTAAAATACCTTTAAACACTGTATTTCTTTCTGTTTAAAAAAGTTTTCCTACCCCACAGTGTTCATAAGAAAAGTACTGAAACGACTCTATGCTGAAACTTCATCACCTTCTCCTGTGGATACTTTGAGCAGAGAAGAAGAGGTAGTTATCAGGAATCTGGACTCAAAATCCAAAGAAAAGAATTTGCATAATGTTCAGACATCATTAGCAGGTGCCAGCACATCAACTGATACACCCTGCAAATCGTGTGAAGGTAAGACTGCGTAGTCCTTTTTCTAATAGTATGCTTTTAAATATGGTTACTTTACTTGAGAACAGTACAATATCTACTCTTTCTTTTTTTTTTTTTTTTTTTTTTTTTTTAGGGGTTGTGGGGGTGGTAGAGGGGTCAAACTACAATTTTAAGGAAAAGTATTACCTACATTTT
>VZRU01008042.1:106306-126930 GCA_013398155.1 Pedionomus torquatus
AATTTTTTTTTTTTTTTTTTTTTTCTGTTGGTAATAACAGACAAACTTGAATACAAGTGCTAGTGTTACTTAACTGGAATACTTTAGGTCAGTGTGTAAGTCCTGTCAAAGCCAAGAAATAGTTCTGGTGTGTATGTGTGCATACAACATTTAGCACTAGCTAATAGTAAACTTCGGCATAAGCTATAATGGTCTTTAGTGTAATGTCTATTGAACAGTGAGAAAATGACTTAGAGTGATTCAGCTCTGCTCAGCTATTAAAGAGACACCCAAAGATTGGTGTGAATATGTGAGCCAGAACTGCTTGCCCTCATGTTGCAACAGAAACCCCATGGGGACCGTAAGTCCAGCAGAAGGCAAATACCAATTCAGGTGCTATGTTACTGCCCTGCTAAAGAGCATTATTTTATATGTGTTTGTGCAATGAAAATGGTATGTGAGTATTTTGACAAGTAAGTAAAAGCCCTTTTTCAAATGGGTTTTAGAATGTAGATGCTATGCCAAAAGACAGAGTTGCAAAATGAAGTAGCTGTGGTGTTACTTGAGGGTGAAAGGCTCTGTACATAAGTATAGAAATGTGAATTGCGTTGTGTTGTAGCTCATCTAAAACAAAATTTTGCCATAACTGAAAGAGGTTGACATAAAACTGACTTGAAATAGGAAGGCATGTTTCCTGGGAGTATAAAAAGCTTTCTTTAGGGGGAGGTGCTCAGCTAGACCTGTCACTTGCAAACAAGAAAGAACTGACTGTGGATGGGATCCAGGGCAGGAAACTAAAGTAAGTCCTGAAAGAAGTGAGCAAAATGAGTACCAGGATTAGAACACTGTATTACAGAAGAACATGTTTGTTCAGGGACCTGCTTGGTAGGATTGAATGGAAGACTGGTCTGAATTGCATAGGAGCTCTGGAGAACTGTTTGATCGTCAAGAATAACCTTTTCAAAGCACAAGAATGGCTCATTTTGACAGCAGAAAATTGAGCAAGTGTAGCAGGGTACCTCTCTGGGCTCAGGTGTGTCAGGGAGCAGCAAGGGGAAGGTGAGGGAAGGCTAGCTGGGACAAGGCAGGGACAGGAGCTGTGCCATCACCATGGAAGCAGTCCCACGTTACCTGAAGGAGAGCAGAGTATGTCTGGTAACAGTAAGCAGGTTCAGTCAACAGTTCAGTGACACCAGGCAAGACTATAGTCACAAGGCAGGTCTGATGCTAATCCGGTATGTAAAGTCTGTGTGTCAGAGGGTCCATCAACTGGGGTATGTGCCTATGCACAGGCATGGCTGAAGTCAAGGTCAGGCTGGGAGCTGCTTAAAAGCCTCTGCTTCAAAACAGCCCCTGAGTGATGTGACAGGAGCCCCTGCTGAAGTGGCTTCCTACAGGTCTTTTACAAGTAGCTCATTCGTCAAAACAATCTGCATCAACAGCTGTGTTATCAGAGAGCTACCTATAAGTTCAGGCAACTAAGCTCCTAAGAGTAAGTTCTGGGCCCTTCCAACACAAAAAAGAAATGCAGAGGAGATGAAAGCAGGTATTAGCTATCCAGGAGCAACAGAGGGATCTTGCCTGAGTATGCTGGGATGGAGTTAGAAAGGCCAAAGCTCAGCTGGAGTTGAAACTCATGAGAGATGTGGGAAGAAACAAGGGTGGGGGCCGCAACTGGAAAGTTAAAGAAAATGCTAACCCACTGCTCAGTAGGTAAGGGACTAGCGGTAGAAGACAGGGAAAAGGCTGAGGTACTTCATGCCTTTTTTGTGCCTGTTTTCTCTGGTAAGATTTGTCTTGAGGTGTCACAGGCCTCTAAGCTTAATGATAAATTATGTGGGATTGAAGTGTTACCCACAGTAGATAACAATAGCTGGGAAGTAGTTAAGCCAGTTGTGCAATTGCTTGTCAGTGGGATAAGATGGTGTGCATCCAGGGATACTGGCTGATGTTGCAAGGCTACTTTCTATCATCTTTGAGAAGTCATTGCCATTGAGTTGTTCTTGGTGATTTGGCAAACATTGTATCCATTTTCAAGAAGGGTAAGAAAGAGGGTCTGGAAAACTGAGCATTGCAGAGTAAATCCTCCTGGAAGCTCTTTCCAAGCATGTGAAGGACAAAAAGTGAATTGGGAATGGTAAGTATTGGTTTACCAAAGGCAGGTTGTGCCAACCCAGTTACCTTCTATGATGACAGGACTGGCTAATAGGGAGGGCACACTGCATGGTCTTTAATTTTTTAGCAGGGCCTTCAACATAGTCTCCTGTAATATTCTTATAGCCAAAAAGGTGAGATATCAGCTAGGTAAGTGAATGGTTAGATAGACTGCCAGGCCCAAAGAATGGCGATCATCAGTACAAAGTTGGGTAGATAGCAGTGTGCTGGTGGTGTACCTTGGTGGGGATTAATACTGGAATCTGATATGGAGTAACCAACAATAGAGGCTGAAGGTAACCTGACTGGGGGCAGCTCCACAGAAAAGGATTTAGGGGTTCTGGCGGATGTCCAGCTGAACACAAGTCAGCATTGTTGACAGCCACCTTTGTGACAAGGATGCATGTGCTGTATTAGCAATGTAGCCAACAGTTTGAAGGAAGTGATGGTTCCTTTTGTGAGTCCACAGTGGAAGTACTGTGACCATTATGGACTGGACTCCTTAGTAAAAGAAAGGTAGTGACAAAGTAGTATGAGTCCAGTGGAGGACACTGTAATGGCCAGAGAGCCAGATGACATTATGCATGAGGAGAGTGAAAGAATTCAATTTGTTCAGTCATAAGAAAGGAAGGTTAAGAGGAAATCTCATTACTTCAGCTACCAAATGGGAAGGAGATATATATTTATCTATCTACATCTCAAAGACTGAGATGTGCACTTTTTGGAGGAGCTTAGCAACAGGAGAAGGGAGAACAAACAAGTTGTGGCAAGAGTAATTCCAGGTAGATGGGGAAGTGAATTCCACCTTGGGGAGGATCAAACATTGGCAATCAGCTGCACAGGAAGAATTCTGGTATCTCTATCCTTGGGGGGAGCTGAAAAGTGAACAGTGTTATGGAGAACTGGATCTAACTGGGTCAGATTTTAATGGGGTTTGGGCCAGTGGTGTCCAGAAGTCCTTATCGACATACGTTACTCTAGAAAGCAGTGCTAGTATACTGAGTTGGGTTTTTTTTAGAGTTTGTAGGTTTGAGGGTTTTTAATAAAAATCAAGCAAACAAAAAAAAACACCACCACCACCAAACAAACCCTCAGCTAGTCTCTAACAATGATGGATAGTAACAGGTTGCCTACAGGGCTTTTTCATGTGTCTGTGGTAGAATTTCCTCCAGAAGAAATGTGTGGCTGTTGTCCTGTATTGCATCCCATTACTGTGACAGAAGATTGTCTGGAAATCTCAATGTGTTGCAGTTCCATTTGTTCGATACCCATTTTGTTTTTCTAGATCAGTACTTCCAGTACTTCTCTTGTGTAGTCAATAACAAGAAGCACATTTCCAAAAGGCAGATAAAGCATTAAGCTTATCCTATAAAATTATTTTCGGTGGTATTGGGAACTAATTGTCCTTTTGAAATAGGTAATGGGCTATTTATTGGCTCTATGATGAAGTCGTGCTAAAAAAGCATGTCTATGGAGTAATTTCTCCAGCTAAAAATGCCATCATTTGTAGTGGATCTATACTATTCCTTATAAATTAGGGACTGCCCAAACTTCCACTGAAGTGGGAGGTGAAGAGGAGAACTTAATTGACTTTGTATACCTCCTCTGAAGAGGAGAACTTAATTGACTTTGTATACCTCCTCTGATTGTTTATACCTGGTTCCTAATACAATGTTATTTGGGTTAATGAAACAAAAGCTTTTGATCCAGAATCCTAATACTGTTAAAATATAGCTCATGGGAAAGGGAACATGGAGCAAAAAGAACAGTTTGGTACTTAGGATTTTCTCAGCGAAGCAACAAGGCTGTTCTTGAAACTAACAACAGGCTAACTAAGCTTGTTTTCTGTTGGAGGCAAGCAAATGCTATGGTAGTACAGGAAGAGCTCTCTGTGTACTTAAATGAAAAAAAAAAAAATCCTTGAAGGGGGCTGTAGTGATGAACTCATAGGGGAAAAAGGCTAATGAGTTACCTATCCATTAAATGAACACGTAAGTTAAGCATTCTTCTCTGATGGTTACTTAACTTAAATTTGAGGAGCTCTTGCGTGCATGTTGTGCACTTATGGCATTGGACACTGAAAGTACATATTGAGTGACAGGCTATAAAATTTGGAGCTATAAATTGTGTGGGCTTGGAAAAGTGAAAACATAAAGGCATTGATTGAATTTTTTTTATCATATACTCTTTTAGTAACTTCTTTCTTGTAGACCAAAGACTATAGGCATGATTATGAAACAGCTGATCATTTAAGTAGCAGGAGTCTAAGACGGATAATGGAAAATGAGAAGCGTTCTTTTTGCATAGAGACAAACTTCTTCCTAATTTGAAACAGATTCAGTCCTACAAAATCTACCGAAAAGTTTAAATTAAGCCAATAAGAAATTGAGTATTTTGGTTAAAAGAAGCTGAATTAAAATCTAAGTATTTTCTAGGGTTAAATAACAGCTTTTACTATAAAATGCATCACAATGTTCTAGTTGCCTTCAACAATTATTTTCAAAATGTGAAAATACCATTACCTTGTGCATATAGGTAACACCTCCTAGATTCTTCTTTTGAAATGCAATTTGCAGCCTTGCCCATAAATTTCTGCATCTTGGAGCATAATGGGGACTTCTGCTCATAGCATTTAAAGATCATAGTTTTATATCCTGTAAATATTTGCATTTATATGCCTCTTTATGTCAAAAGTTGAAGATGACATGCTTAAAGATACAGAAGATCAGGACCTATGTTAATGGCTGGTTGTCATGTAATTTTGGAAGGTTAATAATTTAGTATCAGAAACGCTTGTCCCATGTCTGTTTCCACATAGTTCAGGAACTAAAGCTTACAGTAAGACCCAGAATAACTGGAGATTAAAGGAAAATTCTGAGCAATGCTGTCCTTTTTGACAACAGAGTGATCTTCTGTGTGATACTTGAATTTTGATTAGGGGGGTGGTAGTACTGTTAGGGATGGAGAGAATATGCAGAGGTGCTGTGCGTCTTTTGAAACCCAAAGTAGGCAGGTGGTCACCTATATCTTATCTCTTGGAAAGAGATTTTTATTTATTTTTTCTTAAAGCGCCTTAAAAGAATCCCGAGAAACCCAACCACCTACTTGTGCCTGAAATTTCCATTCAAGGGCATACTTAGATGTACCTTCCCTTTGAATCAGATTTCCACCCCTCCCCATTCTACTAAAATACGCAGTGAGAAAATAAATCTAACCAAAATAGGGCTCCCCCTCTTCAGGATAATTAGATAAGACCCAATTCTTCCATTACAAGAGCTATAGTCCTTAATTTCAGAAGATGTAAGAAAAGAGGTTTTTCTTGCTTCAACGTAAAATTAACGAGATTCTAGATAACCGGCTCTATTACCTTAACCCATTTAAAAGTTATGCATACCTGTAATAAACCTGAGCATTCTTGGCAGGAAAAGTATTAAAGAGAGCTAATGGAAAACTGAAAGCTCCTACAAATATAAGGACTTAATTTCTTTTTTCCCTAAGTTTGTAATATGCTTCCAAGTGCGGTATTATAAATTGCTGTACTGAAAAAAAAAATCTGGCAAAAAAATGAGAAAGCATTTCTAAGTATGAATTACTCAATTGGATATGGCCTTTGACTAACTTCTCTTCTGAGGAATGTGGGTTTTTAAAGGAAGAGAATCCATATTATGCTACATAAATAGAAAAAATACAATTTACTCTATATTCATAAAATAAAAAAGTGTCTATCAACTGTGAAATATCCCAACATTGTTACCCTGTATGAGGAGTTACCATCAAAAATCAGTACAGCTGTGGGATTATGGTTCTGTGTGTTCTCCTTATTTTTTCTGTTGAAGTTATTAATGCTGACAGTATGCTGTATTTAAGAAATCATCACTGGGACACCTGGGCTGTGTCCTTACTCCTCCTCCTGTTTTACTGCAGCCTTTCTATTATGGAAAACTTAAGTTTGTGACAGCAATGCCTAGAAGACAAAACTGGTCTAAAAAATACGAATGGACAGTCGCAGCGTTCAGTTAATCAAATTAATGAAGTGCATATGCTTGAGAAATTAAACTCTAGCAGCACTTAATGCAATAAACAGCTTTAAAGACTTGTTAAACAATTCAGCTTTTAGTTAATTACTGTGAAAAGGTTTCAATTGTGAATCAGCTAAAGGGCAATAGAGATTATTACAGTGTGTGACAACACTTTCTTGTGTAATAATCATATTCTCTCCAGGGTTTAAAAGTTGTCTCATTATATGCAATATTTCAGTGGCATTATGCTGGGAAAATGGGACAGAGAAATCCCGAAGTGAGCAGTGTTAGACTGAAGACGCCAACCTCTGGTGGCTACAGTAGAAATGGTGCCCAACCAGATTTACAAACTGGTACCTAGATGCTTGGAGAGAATATAGAGATCTGGGAGTTGAGGGGACTGGGGTGAACAAAGAAACCAAAACATGAACAAATAAGACAAGTTGTCTCTTTTAGCACTGGGTGGGCTGCATGTGTAATATCTGTAAGCTGTCTTAACAGAAACAGCTCTGTGGTTCAACCTTCAGTTGCCCTAGCAATGATTTTATTTTTTTTTCCTGGTGGTTGACAGGTTCCTTCCTTTTCTGGTGTTCATATATATACATATATGTATGTGCATATATACATTCTCTTCATCTCAAACATTTTAGCTGTCATAGAGAAATCTGCTGGCCTCTGTGACAACTGAAAACAATTTAACAAGTAGCTCATCTAATAGTTTGTAGTGGTTGCCTAATTGGCATAGAAAATGCCAGCTTTAGCTAAAAGTGTAAACAACCTCTAACCTTAAATGGAGCCAGCTGTAGGAAAACTGATTATTTTGAGAAAGGAAACCAAAAAAAAACAAGCTTAAACAGCTTAAGAACTTGATAAAATGGACTTGCTGCAGCTGGAGAAGGGCTGATGGACAGTCCTGAGGCAAATCTAACTGCAGCATAGCAATTTTATGTGCTAAAGTTCTTGCTGTCTGCTGTCTTGCTTGTTTCCCTGTTAGAAATTATTTTTAATGTACTGAGGACAGTACAGTTTGTGTGAGATGCCTCTTCTGTTCCTATGTACACTGGGAAGTTTATTACTTTAAGCTGCCATTGTCAAAGTCATAGTTATTCAGAGTCGTTTCATGTTTTCTGCTATTCCACATGCTTACTTTCAGCTTCTCTTTCCTACCATCTATACCCCTACCCATACTGGAAAAGAAAAAATGCTTATAATGTTAACTTGGTACTCAACTAAGTTCAGGGCTAATAATTTTGTCCTAATCAGGGCTAAGAATGCCAGCCACAGAAGCACAAAAACTTATTTTTGTGCAGAAATGGGTATGGACTCTTACTGATGACTTCCAATTACGGAATAAAAAAATCTGTGTTTGGGGAGGGGAGATTGAGAACTTAAACCTTCATTTACTTTGATTCTGATGAGTACATCTATTTATTTCTAGTTTCAGGTAAGTCCCAGTAATGACATAGTTATCCTCACTGGTTAAGTAATTGACTAATTGCAACTTAGACATGGCCTTTCAGATTCAGAGATGTTGAAAATTATGTATATTGATTGATGGGGATGTATTTGGCATTTGAAAATTGTGTTGAACAAATAAAACCTTCAGCATTAGGAGAAATAATTGAGCTGAGTACTAAATTAACATTTTTAAGATAGCTTTATTCTCCTATTTATGCTTGTGGGATTCTTAGACACTTAATCAAAATATTGTCTACAATCATATACCAGGACATATGAGACACTGAAACTTTTAAATAACACTTAGCTCTATGGTTTGTTTCCTCATTATCTCATATATACTTTCAGGAAAAAAAAATAAAATAGGTTGTACCACTTTTTAAATTAACTGTCTTTTAAGTTGCAAACTGCTATTTGTTTAAGGCTGGATTGTGCTCTGAAAAGTATTCTTCTTCTCGGCTTCCTCGATCAAGGCTTTTTTTCCCTACTTCATAAAATCATAGAATTCTTTAGATTGGATGTTAGGAACAATTTCACCACTAAAAGGTTTATTAAACATTGCAACAGGCCACACAGGGAAGCAGTAGAATCCCCATGGCTGGAGGTATTTAAAAGAGGAGTATAAGTGGTGCTGAGGAACATTGTTTAGTGATATTTCTGTCAGTATCAGGTTGATGGTTGGACTTGATCTTAAGGGTTTTTTCCAATCTAAAACTCCCCTGGTATAACTTGAGGCTGTTTTCTCATGTCATATTTCTTGTTACTTGGGAGAAGAGACTGGCACCCACCTTGCTATAGCCTCCTTTCATGTAGTTGTAGAGTGATAAGGTCTCCCCTCAGCTTCCGTTTTTCCAGGCTGAACAACCCCAGCTCCCTCAGCCACCCCTCGTAAGATTTGTTCTCCAGATCCCTCACCAGCTTCATTGCCCTTCTCTGGACTTACTCCAAAATCTCAATCTTTCCTGATTTGAGGGGCCCAAAACTGAACACAGTATTCAAGGTGGTGATGTTGTTTTTGCTAGCAACAACAACAAAAGTGTAAGGAATGAAAAGCAAATTTTTTGTGTTTGTGTGTAGGTTCCCCTCCCTCCCCCCCNATAATACATATAAAATTACCTAGGCCACTGTTTAAAATAGAGGTGGGGAAAAGCTTTTTATTTATTTTTAGGTCATCTTAGGTGCGTTTCAGCTCTTAAGAGATTGGATTCCTGCTGTTAATACAAATGAGGATATGGTAAGGCGTACTATACAGTAGAAGGGAATATCAGTTTTATACTGAAGAAGCTGCAATCTACATTAAAATAAATATGTAGCCATAAAAATTGTATGAAGTGCAAACATCTCTGTGAAAATAAACTAGTAGCCTTTAGAATTAAAGAAATCATAAGATATCGTGGTAAAATGCTAGCATACATGAGAGACTTGACTAAGCTTGCAGAGCAGGTGATGAGACAGCTTTGAGAAATAATTCTGTGCAAATAATTGCCACTAAGAAAAACCCCATGCTATTCTAAAGCTATCAAGAAGGGGATTTTGCCTTTCATTGTGAATAAACCTTAACAGTAGTGTTAGGAGTTGCTAACCAGGAGTGCTGGGATCTTCAACAACACTGTTATATGCTTGTCAATTGTATGATGATTGTGAATAAGTAGCTGTTAAGATAACCTGTAACAGATGTTCAAACCTTACTACAACAGACTTCTAAAAATTGAAAATTAATTTAAATCACAAACCAGAATTTTTACATGGAATAAATAAATTTCAAAGTGGGTAGCTTTCTCAAAGTGCAGAGGGCTTAATAAAAGGGTAACAAAGTTCCCAATGTTTTTAGAAGTATATGGGACACTTAATACAACTTGAATGCATGGATTATCATTCATTTGGATGCTGTCATTATCCCTCCTTCCATTCTCCTTTGTTCTAATCATACTTATGCTTGAACAGGAAGGCAGAAATATAGCTTGTCAGCTCTTAAGTAGACCCTTCTTTCAAGGAATATTACAGTGTACTTAGATTTCCAACCCTTTTCAGCTGTCCCACCAAACTCATGGGTACCACTGAATGATTGATTGTATCTGCTTTCACTGAAAATCTAGTCATTATTTTAGGATGTTGGAAAAGCCAAACTGTCAGGCTGGTCAGCAACTACCTTTTTCCGTTTCAGTCCTTGTCAATCTGCATGACACCCACATGGGAGGGAGCTGGAAGGGGAGCTGCTGTAGGAGTTGATTCCACATCCTTCATTTGTGCTAAGCCATAGACCTGTGTTAGCTCTCTAGGGATCTTCCTAGTGAAACCTTGTACTTGTCTGAGCTCTGAAGAAGCCTGGTGGTCATGAGGACCAAGTGCAAATTGTCATACACTAGTCTTACTTGCTCACATGTAGAAAAGGTGGGATGAAAAAGAACTACTGGTGCTGATCCATCATGTTGGCTTTCCATCAGTGTGATAACTAGCATGAGTTAATACAGGTCAAGAAGCCATGGGGTGTGGGTAGAAAAAGGAATTTTCATTCAAAAATAAGTGTTGATGACCTAATTTTACTTACCTAAACAAATGTACTGAGTCACCAAATCATAAATAGGAATGCATAGGAAAGAGTCCTGTAACAACTTCATTTACATTATAGTAATTTTCAGTATTTGAGAAGAGGGAGCAACCTCTGTAATTTGGACTTACTCTTTTTAATGAAGTGAAGCACTGCTGGTGATGTAGTAGGCCCTATTAAAATGTCTATCCCCATCTTTCTTATAAACTTCTTTTACTGGAAGGCAGCAGTAAGTTCCCCTGGAGCCTTTTCCAGGCTAAACAACAGTAACTCTCTCGGCCTGTTTTCACAGGAGAGGTGCTCCAGCCCTCTGATCATCTTCATGGCCTTCCTGGACCCGCTCCAACAGGTCCATGTCTTTCCTGTGCTGAGGGCTCCAGAGCTGGATGCAGTACTCAAATGGGGTCTGAGCAGAGTAGAGGGACAGAATCACCTCCCGTGACCTTCTTTTGATACAGCTCAGGGTACAGTTGGTCTTCTGGGCTGCAAGCGCACATTGTCAGCTTTCCATCCACTCGTACCCCCAAGTCCTTCTGTACAGGGCTGCTCTCAATCCCTTCATCCCCCAGCCTGTGTTGATAGCAGGGGTATACTCAACCAAGATTCAGGACTTCACACTTGGCCTTGTTGAACCTCATGAGGTTCATGTGACCCCACTTTTTGAGCTTGTCCAGGTCTGTCTAGATGGTATCCCATCTCTCAGCTTGGAGTCACCTGCAAACTTGCAGAGGGTGCGCTCAATCCCACTGTGTCATTGATGAAGATATTGAACAGTACTGGTCCCAGTACAGACCCTTGAGAGATACCATTTGTCACCAGTATCCATCCAGACATTGAACTGTTGACCTGAGTCTCACCTCTGGGTGTGACTGTCCAACCAGTTCCTCATGCACTGAACAGTCCACCCATCAAATCCATACATCTCTGTGTAGAAGGATGTTGTGGAGGACTGTGTCAAAGGCCTTACATATGTCCAGATACATGACATCCATAACTCTCCCCTTGTCCACTGATGTAGTCACTCAGTCATAGAAGGCCACTAGGTTGGTCAGGAAGGAGTTGCCCTTGGTAAAACCAAGCTGACTATTGTGAATCACCTCCCTGTCCTCCATGTGCCTTAGCATAGCTTTTGGGAGGATCTGTTCCATGGTCTTCCCAGACACAGAGGCGAGGGTGACAGGTCAGTAGTTCCCAGGGTCCTCATTCCTACCCTCTTTAAAAATATGTGTAATATTTCCCATTTTGCAGTCACTGTGGTCTTTACCTGGTTGCCGTGACTTTTCAAATACTGTGGAGAGTGGCTTGGCAACTTCATCAGGCCATTCCCTCAAGATTCTGGGTTCAGGTGGTCATAAACCTAGTTGTCTCTTACATCAGGAGGGACTTTGCTTCCCCAGTCCAATTGCAGTCCATCCAGTCAAGAGGTGTGAGAAGAGACATTGCAAATGAAGACTGAGGGGAAAGTTGTTGAGTACTTTAGCCTTCTCCTTGTCCATTGCTACCAGTTTGCCAATCTTGTTCATCATGAGGGTATACTTTCTTTGACTGTAGTTTTCTGGCTGACATACCTACAGAAGCCTTTTTTATTCTTTATGACCCTTGCCAAGTTCAGCTCCAAGTGCCTTGGACTTCCTGATCCAATTCCTGCACAATTGGGCAATGTCCCTGTGCTCTGCCCAATGTACTTCTCCCTGCTTCCACTGCCTGTGCAGTAAGATTTTAGTAAGATTTTTTGCACTAGAGGTGTTAAAACAAACTCAAGGAATTAGATTGTAATAGTGGACTGTATTAGCTTTCCATAAGGGAGTTCCATAATTTTGCAAGAAGCAAGTTCTTACCTGCAGATATTAATTTGTACAGAAATAATTCATTGGCTTCTCCAATCACCCAGCACTGTAGTGCAACATTTACATATTTTGTGATGGTTATCATTTGACTAAAACAAATGACCAGCAGTAAGTGACTGTTTGTTCTTTGCTAGGTTGCTTATTATCATTATTTTTTTCTCTCTGTCCAATGTGACTTATGTAGTATTGAGGGAAAGAATCCTCCTGAAGACTGAGGTCAAGCAGCCGAAATTTTGCCCAGGCAAAAGAGTTGAACAGAAGATTACTTAAGATTAAATGTTCTGCCTTTCTTGAAAGCACTCTAGTCTGTGTGTTGACTTGACACTGGAAAACAATCCTTTGAAATTCAACCTGTGAACAGAAGATGATTGTCCACAGTACAACATCTCATGTCCTTGAAGTTATTCTCGCACACCTTACCGTGACAGACTGAAGTAACTGTAGCTTGATGTTCAGGAATGTGNCAACATCTCATGTCCTTGAAGAGGGGGGGACATCTGTCACTCAGGTTTTGGTGAATTTAGCTGAAACCACGACAAGGAATGTGGTTATCATCTGAACAGCAATGTGTACACTGTGGGGTGGGAGAGTATTTAGGATCACAAGACTTGTTTTATAATGTTCATGCTGATGAAGGACGCTTTGATGTCTTCGCATTGATCAACTGGAAAAATAGCTATTTCTCAGTACTGCAGCTCAAGAGGACCCTCAGAGTGTGTCTGTTCTACAGTTATTCACTGATACCATATTTGCTACTCTGCGATTTATAAAGGTTTCTTGGAGGAGACAAAACTCTGTTGTCCAGGATTTGTATATGCATTGTCTTTAAAGGCACTTGTCTTGCTAGTCAATGAAGGGGAAAGTGACAGTGCATCTATGTTGTGCAGAGATCAAGAGGAGTTTTGTATGTGCATTGGGGATCATCATAGTTTTCAGACTCTAGTCTGTCTCATGCCTAGTCAGTATGAGGAATAACTAATACGAGGTCATATTCTAGCATACATCATAAATAAAAAAGTACTTTAATACAAACTTTATTTTAGGAGATAACTGGCCTTCTTCAAGCCTTATTTTTATCCAGGTCATATATACTGTGACACCATCCAGTAAGTGCTCCCTAAGAATATTGATTTTTATAAGATATGATACAAAACTTTTTTTTTTAAGATATGATACAAAACTAATCAGATCTTGGACTGGATCCAGCATCAGTCTGTCTCTTCCTCTGCTTTTCTGTAAAGACCTCTGTTAGGGGATGAACTCCTTTCTTCCATTGGGAGAAGTGGTAGCTGGATGTTTCCAAGGGATAATTTTGTGGAAAAGATCAAAGTCCTAGTCAGATTGGGCTAACTCAATGGTTGTTTTGGGGATGGCTGCAAGGTGTTCTAGCTGACCTGGACTTGGGCCCTCTATTTGCTCTATGAGCCCTGCCTTGTGGGAGCACAGCTGCAGGTTACTAAGGCTTTCCGAGTCACGGGGAAGCACTTCATGGGAAAGACAAAATTTTTTGTGTAAGTTTGTGAAACTGTATGGGGAGTGGGTGCCGATGCACCAGCAGCAGGGTCTGCCAGGTGGCCTCTATGAGGAATGGCCAGGGCTACCCTGGCCTGGACACAGCTGCTTCAAGCCAGCTTCTGCTGGCCCACTGTGGTGATACTTCTGTGATAACACATTTAAGAAAGGAGAGAACACTCCTGAGAGAGGAAGGAACTGTAAGGAGCAACCAACAATAGTGGAAACACCGTGGTCAGAGGAGGCAGTGCTCTGTGGTTGAGCAGATAGCCCTGAAGAACTGCAGCCCATGGAGAAACCCCACTGCTGTAGGGAAAGAGTGGGAAGGAAGGAACAGAAGAAAAATCAATACAGACTGACTGCAAGCAGCTGCCACCACTGCACTGCTTTGTTGCCTCAGTGAAGGGACCAAGTGTGACCTGCAGTGACAATAACCAGGGAGGAAAGGTGTTTTTTCCTAAGCATTTCAATGTTTGCTTCTTTTTATTTTGCTTGTTTCCCAATATGAGTCGGTAAACAAATATTCTGAGTAATTAGCAGTAAACAAAGCTAACTTTTCCAAACTGAGTCTTGTTTTCCCACAGCAGTAGTTGGTAAGTGATCCCCCTGTCTTTGACCTATCAGCTCTCACATTCCTGTTCTTGTTCTCTTTCCGCACCCTTGCCATGCTGAGGTGGCAGTGAGGGAGCATCCGTGGAGAGCTTGGCTGCTAGCCAGGATCAACTCACCACAAAAACTGGAAGCGATTCTCTCTCTGCCCAGGGTTTAATCAGTCTTACAGGAAGCAAAGGATGAAGATTACACGAACATGTGTTCTAACCAAGTCTGTATTTGAGGTGTGCCCAAGCATGTGTTGTGTTCAGGAGATCTGGAAGCCATGCTAATGTTACGTACCACCATTCTGAGCTGGAGATAAGGAAAAGTGTAAGGATACTGAAAAATAGCCTTCAGCCAAAATGCTGTGTCTGCCTGAGATGATGACAGACTGGGCAGTCAGTAGTTTTACATGGTGAAGACAAGATGGAAGCTTTGCCTTCAGCTCCTTCTTAAGAGGTCTGATACGTGTTTGTAGCAGTATCGTAAGAGATAACATAAGCTGGACTTATTTCCAGATGTGCACCGTGGTAACAGTGTAGTTTAGATGCACTTCCCTACTCTGTGCACAAGCTTGATTTACATGCAAAGGACCTCTTCATTAGAGGAATGTTGCAGAGAAGAACATCAGTATGAGACAACTCAATTCAAAATATTTACTTTTTCTCAGTTTGCCTTTAAGAGTAATGTTTGAGAGGGTTTTTTTGTTGTTTTGTAAACATCCTTTAAATGTGTTGGTTGGTTTTCTTCCATGAAACGAAACTTCAGAGATGGGATTAATGACTTTTAACTAGTTGAAAGAAGAACATTCTTGAATATATCCAGGACCTGCTTACTTGTGTTAGTAAAAAACCCCTTTGTATGTCACATTTTTATAAGCTTAACCATTTGCTTTGCACCAATGTTTATGACTTTATAAACAGCCCATCTCTTTTTATTCCAAGAAGAGTCGCCCCAGGTTGGAAAAGTCCAGACATAATGATTTGAGATTATATAATCTCAATGTTATCAACAAATTTCCCAGTTGTGTGCATGCTCATTTTTTTGTTGATATAGTAATGGTTTGTTTTGACATACCTTCACAGAATTAGCAAAGACTAATGCTTGATTTATGGTTTGTGAGCTACTTGAAGATGTTTATGGATGAATAAATATGTAATTTGGGGACTCCTATTTAAATAGGTCAACTTAAAGTTGTTTTGGGTCAACACTCTTTTACATAATAAAAGTTATTATCTTCTTTATAAGATAGGTGTTGCAGGAAATCCACCAAATTCTGTCATGTGTAACTGTGTTTTCCTGGGAAGTTAATATCCCAATATATCTAATCCTTTTATAATTAAAGAGTTTGTAAGAACTGCTGCAAAATGAGTTTAATGTTTTCATGTTCATCTTTGTTTTACATAAACCTAAATATAAAGGCGGGAGAGGGGAGGAGGGAAAACTTGGTATTATTCAGAACGGTCTAGTAACTCAAGAAACATTTATATGTTTAAAACTATCCCCATTTAGCACCTGCCATCATTAATCAACCTGGGTAGGGAAAAAAAAAATCAATGCAAGTAATGCCAGATCAGTGATTTAGCATCATCTTCATAGAAAGGATCTGTTGAAGAATTATTCCAAATTGATTTTCAGTGGATCTTTTTCCAAATCACATAATTGCTCTTCATCTTTTTGTATTATTTATTTCTTTTCCTTTATTACCCTTTAAAGGAAGTATCATCAATATCAGTTTGAAATTTTCTGACTCGTTCAAGAAAAAAACAATAACTTTCTAATGTGTTCTCAAAATTATTACATCCTGATGATGAAAACAAATGTGATACAGCTTTTCAAAAGTGCCTTCAGTGTTCTGAAATGTACTTTATGATAGATATCTAAGGTGATCTGTCATGCTGAACTTTTTGAAGTATGTTATCTGAGAAATGTCAGTGTATAGTTAAATTACATATTTACATACAATGTGTGTTGTTAAATTACATATTAGGAATAATTATTGCTAGGGATCTATGTTTCTATTAGTCATAACTGTATTTCAATTGTTGAGGTATTAGTCCAGGCATAGCTGCAGCTTGGTAATAGATTCAGATCATCTGAGGTCTTCTAGCAAGTTTGTAATATAAGGAGGATAATTATGTCCACCGCCAAAAATGTTTTCACTTTACGTTACTTTAACAGTCTATCTGTTTTAAAGGGGCAAATTGCCCCCAAGAAGGGAAGGCTAACACTGTGGCTTATGGAGCTGGCTGAATATAAAAGGAACACACCAAACTATCTAAAATTATATGTCAGATGCCTCTGGAGACAACCAGAACTTCCAGGCCTTCTGGAAAGACTTTTGTATTTCTATGGTTGATCTCTACTAGTGTCACTGCTGAGCAAAAAAAAAACAAAACAGTCTACAATTTGAACTAGTTTCATGTAACTGGAGCAGAGATGTCTCGTTCCTATGGAGTTACATTTTGTCTGGTGAACGAATTAAAAGTTTGTACTGCTACTCTTGCACGTATATTTAAATACCTTTTAAAGGGGAAAGAAATCCTACAAAACCAGTCTGCTGCCATCATCACAAATAGTTTCCAAGCTGGCCCTTGGCACTCTTTTTCCCCCAGAAAGCAGCAGCTTACACGTAATGGGGAAAAATGTGTACAGTGTTGCTTAAAATAGCATTCTAAGTGGAAGCTTCTGAAGTTAATGCAGAAGAGTTGTCTGATGGAAGGAAGAAAAAAGTGTTTCTGGTGGAAAGAACTGACCTGTGGAGTATTTGCTTATTTAGAACTGCTACAGAATTTTGTGCAATTTTGTTGGTCATAAGATAATTTAAGCATTCTACAAATTACTTTTTCTCCTTTCATTTTCCTCTGTAAGGACTTTTGAGACCACTTTCTATCATTACCCTAGTTGGGAAGTGTTTGAGAAAATCTATACTGAGATCAATAGCCAGACACTTTGTTTTTTCTGTTTTGTAGGTGACGATGATACTGTTCTGTCTCCAAGGAGAGTGTACACAGTGAGTCTTCCTCCAGAGGGTTACATTGCAGTTACTCCAGATGCTGTTAGTGTTTCAGTTTCTGAAAACTCAGACAGTAGTGCTGACTCAACGGGTAAGCCTGAATGGTTGTTACTATCATGAATTTTTGTCTAAAGAAACTTAGTAACTCTCATCAACTGTTGCTGCCAGTGGGTGTCACTATTTTGCAACATAAGCAAAATGAAGATGTACATTACTACGGGTTCATTTTTAGAGTCTGAAGACCAGATTCAGTATTTGGTTACAGCCATACAGTGTCACTGATTCTACTGAGGTTACATAAAGTATAACTGAAGATAAAGTCTTCTGCCCCTCCCACTCAAGTGCCACATGTATTTTCATATTATGGCTGTTTACAGTCATGTTATCTTTAAGAGTAAATGTTAGATAAAGCTGTTTTAGTAAGTCTTACTCCTGATGTTCTGAGGAATTGGGCAAAGATTTAACGACCTTTCAAATTTACCTCTCACAGTTAGAACAGACCTTCACCTGATTGGACTTGATAGGTGGAGATGCCAATCCTTTAGTACTGAGAGGCTTTCTGATGAGAAACTGTAACCATTTAACTTCAGAACCAATACTTAATGAGATCAAAGGATACAAGAGAGGCAGCACAGGATCTGTAAAGCAGTGGGCTCTAAGTTGACCTCAGTTAAAAACATCATTTTCTGAATGACATTGCCAGAATTATATTGATTTAGTCTACCTTAGAAGGAAGTCAAAAGCTTGGATAAGGCAAATTAATGTAGTTTTTTCAAGTGCTGTATTCCTGTGGGTGTAAGTTTGTCCAAAACTGTGTATCATTGTAATTTGCTGGTAGGGTCAGTTTACAGCAAATAAAGTGTCTAGGTGAGCCTGCTGAAGTAAAACTCTTGATAAGCAGTAGTTATTAAACTACTGTGCCTTCTTCAATATGGAGACTGCCTAAATGTAAGGAAAACCTGAAATACAACCTGCCGGTACAGGAAGGCAAATGCTCCTTGTCTTTGAAAATAGGACCCACGGGGTGAATTTTCAGCTTAGAGGTAGGGTCTTCTCTCTATTCTGAGCTCAATTCAGAATTTGAATACCAGTAAACTGTCAAAGTAGCCCAAGTGACTGAAGCAAAGTACAGTATAACCAATGGCTCATCAAGAATGTTCTTTCTTAGTGTGAAATGGTTTAAAGATGTTTTTTGGTTGGGGAAGAGATAACTTTACCAAAGTAACATAAGAGTAGATATTGATGCTGTTGGGATTATGGATAGGAAGGTGTTCTAATACATAGCTTCCAGGTCTTGCTTTTCTCTTTATGTTGCGTATCGTTCATGATCAGACTCCAGCGTCTGTTCCTAGGTGATCCTTAAATTTCAGTTACATAGTTCTCTTTGGATAGTTCATTGGATTTCCGTTTCACAATATGTCAGCTTCAAACCTTTTATTGATAAAGGGCAATATTGAATTGCCCTTTCTCTCCCACCATGCCATATAATATCTGTTTATTCTCTGATGTCATCTCCACTCAGATTAGAACAATGCTCTTCTTTATTTTGCTAATAAGACTAAATGAAGTCTCGTGATACTTTGTAGGTAAATAGACCTATAACATTCAGTTTTATGTAGGGACTTGAGTGACTTTTAAGTCAAATATTAGAAAGCAGGCCTCTGAACACTACTGCAGCTGAGATACATTAATAAGGATATTTCAGCCCATAACTTTTTTTCTCAAATTTACTCAGCTTCTGTTTAAAATCTGTGAATAAATCAATACATGTTAAATGTTGATATACTGCATAGCAGTGAAGTAGAATAGAATTTAGGATTGTGTTATATTGTCCCTTTTTAGGGTCATAGAAATATTTGTCTGGTTTTAAAATGGACAGGTTATTGAACAATGTCTTTACTTGCCCATTTTTTAGATTTAATTTTTTCCTCTAGTATTTAAAAATAAATATACTCAACCATGATAGCCATAAGTAGTGTTCTGGTGTTGCTTAGTGACAGTATTGACTGTTGGGTGGTGATTTCTTTTAGTTGATCCTGGTCTCAGTGTTCAGAAAGTGGGTTTTGGACTTCAGCCACTTTTTTTTTAACACTTCACAAATGCGTATGGAATTTTGGGAGGCTTATTTTTGGATTAGTTTGTTGATTGGCTTTGCAGTTTATCATGGAACCAAGAAAAATTAAGTTTGAAGTGACCTTTGGAGGTTTTTAATCTGTATTCTCTTTGCAAGGAAGGTTTGACTATAAATGTTATTCTTGTCAGGTATTTGCCTGATTTGTTCTTAAAAACCTCCTCATAGGGAGATTTTTCTTACATTCCCTTTTCCATTTGCTCTAGTGTTTCACTAGCCTTTAATGCTAGATCTTTCTTGCTGAAGCTTAAAGCACTTATTTGTTCTGTCTGAATATGGATTGCAGAATTATAGATCTGTGCTCATCCTGCGCGGTTGAGGGGCATGGTTGACTTTACTCATGTATGTATTTTATGGTATTTAATTTAAGCTTATACATAAAATCTATTGCAGGATGAAGGCTGCCATTTTAGGGAGTGCTCATAAAATACAAAAGGAACAGTTTAGACAAACACAACATGAATTAGTTTGTTTACCTAGATTTAGTTGTATATTCCTAGTTTAGATTTTTTTTTTTTAAAGAATAGCAGAAAGCTCTGAAAAGACCCTTTCAACACTGAAGAAAAAAGAGGGAGCATGCATGTCTGTATATTTGAGCATTCTAAATGTATAAATATGTTTTGTTTAGAAGTACCTCAGATAGTCACAAAGAACCAGTTCCATAAGGTGAAACTGCATACATTGTTTTACTTTTAATATTATGTGATATATTTTGAAGGACAACAGAATATCTTCTGTATTTCCTAAAAAATGGAACACTTTGTATATATCTCTGCCTTGCTATATAGCCTTTACACATATATATAAAATGTCTGCCTTGCTATATAGCCTTTATACGTATATATAAAGCCCTTTATAGTTTTTGGACCTGGAAGTAAGGGAAACAAATTCTCTGGAAATCCAAAGAGAAAAGTGATTCAGAAAGTAATTTCATTGTTTATCAAACCTGTCTTATGAAAATAATTTGACCATGTCTCAGGGTTAAAATTTTTGAGTGTTAACTTAGTTTACGTGTAAGTGTCATTTTCTGTGTCTTCTCAATAAATTAAGAAAACCAAATCCTTGTCTATCTGAATTTCCATAACAAGATTATCAAGATGAACAGATGTGCCATGGCTGACGTTTCATTGCATTAAATTAATCTATGGAAGAATTAAATACTCAGTCACTTGAATATACATTTAAAACCTCTGTTGTTTTTGAGAAGTTACTTCAAAGTTGAAGTTAATTACAATTATAAATTAAAATAGTTTTTGTCAGCAGTAAAATATCTGTGGCTTTTTCATTATTATGATTCTTTATACAGGTACCTACATTATGGTTGATGCTGTCAGACTGACATGGATCTTGTCCAGACTAGCTTCTG
>VZRU01008042.1:132973-181991 GCA_013398155.1 Pedionomus torquatus
CACCAGTAATGGTTTACTGTAGCCAGTTGCATGCTAATAGTTTATTAAAGATCTTTGACTTCTGTTTCTAAAACTGTAAATAAATACATTTACAAATGCTATACTACTAGTTAACTTTCTGCATGCTTTCGAGAGAGCTTCGAATACTTGAATAATATAGATATACTTTTGAAATGAGATCTCGTTCCTACGTGTTTCTGTTGTGTGGAGAACAATGTACCCCTAATCTTGATTTATGCCTTTACATATGACTTAACAAAGTGAGGCAGGCAGTTGCTTGGAACCCAGAGGGTGGACGTGTGCTTGAGTAGATCAAGAACTCACCAGTGAGTGAATTTTTAATGAGACTTGTTTACTCTGGCCATTGCCTTTGCTTTCTGTGATGGTTCTTGTCCTTCTTTTCTTTTTTATTCATCTGTGGTACAATCAGTGTGTCAAACTGAATGTGTTCTGGTGTACTTTAAAGTAGGTTCTGCTGGTCTGGTGGCAGTATGTGAAGCAGGAGGAGAGGGAATTAAGGCCTTTATGTCTGTGGCTTTTTGTTTTATTTTAATTTACAGTGATGACAAACATTTTCACTGAACATCCTTTCCTCTAATAGATGAGCCTTGTAGAATGAGGAAGCACTTCAGTTTTGTGTTTTCTCTTTTTTCCTGATTTTGTTCCTTTACCTTTCCATATTGTTTTTCTATTCTTGCCTTGCACCCTCCGAGTCACTTCTCCCCTTTCACCTGGAGCATGTTTCCCCTTTCTGCCTCCTTGCATCTGTGTTACAGGCTTCCCGTCATCACAGTGATAGTAAGCAACTGATGAGAAAAGAAAAGAAAGAGAACACCACCAATAACCACCTTAGATTCCAGCAGAAGCCAGCTGCTGCCTGACTTGAGCAGGCACCCAGCACTTTGGAAATCTGACACTGCTTGACTACTTTCACCTTCTTATTTCATAACAAAAACATAATCAGGACTCAAGCTTTTGTACTTAAATCATCATGGAGCAGCGGGGTAAAGTCACTAGGGTGCTGGATTAAGGGGAAAGGCGTCTCGGTAGATTTACAGTTTGGTCTCTGGCTGCTGAACTGCTTCATCATTCTGTATCTCAGTTCATCCTCTGTAAAAGCAGAAGATTTGATTGTTTTGTCGATCTTTGAGAGGTTTCTTATCACTATTAATACACGTGATATTTTTGATTTGGTTATCAGTTGTATAGTTGGTTGCATATAAAATTATAACCTTCACTGCTCTATTGCCTGTAAACCTGTTAGTGCTCAACTAAAGCAACATGTGTCTGTCTGACATGTCAAGACCTAAATATTCACTGACAGATAACACACTTGTGAATACTGAGCGTGAGAATGTGACCCTGGCTCATCCTCTCATGGTTAGGGCTCATGCTGCTCATTCTCTCTAATGAGACTTGTTTCATTGCAGTATTTAAATTCTCACTTTAAAAAAAAAATAAGGAGCAAGAAAGAGGAAAGCTATTTGAATGTAGAACTTCTATTATTTATTACCTTGCTGTTTAAATACTCTGGTCGCTCTAAAAACAGAGTAGAAAGCTAATTTCTAAAAGGAAGGGTCTTAGAATCATGGCTAAGTGGACAACCAAAATGAAGACAGCAGGAAGAGTGTGTGAGTAGTAATAACCATGTCTTTCTTTAAGAAACAAAACAAAACACCCCAATTTTATGTGTTTTGTACAACATACCAAAAATGCTGCTGTTTCATGTTGGAAGTCAGAATCAGGCCTACCCAATAATTTCACTTTATTGTTACTCTGTTACAGCAGTTGTTTTCATTTATGGCAGTTCATAGAGTTAGAGCCAAACATTGATATAGCTTCCAGTAGACTGTCTCTACTTGAGAAATTTCTTGAACTCATATCCTTTGACTTTGGTTACTGCCCTCTGCAAAATTTACAGGTAGCAGTCTTTTAAAGTACTGAGCAACCAATCCTTTGTACAACTGTAACCTGTGCACAGGAAACTGAAAAATCTTTCTCTATCTCCCTTTTCCAATATTTGTGTTAAATAATTTTCTTTGCTAGTTTCATGCTATCTTCCTTCCATTTGATCCCTGTAAGCAGAAATTGGTTCGTAATTGGAGTATGCAGCATGGATAATTTGAACTCTGTCGAAGGCTTATGTATAGTAGACTAATAGAGAAAAAGGAAGTCCTTTGCTTCACTGTAGAATCATAATTGTTGAGTATTACAGGATTTACATTGCACGTGCCATGCATTGGCCTCACTCGTCCTCTCTTCCCAGGGATCTGTGGAGGGTGGAAAAAAATGGATGTTGGCATAGCAAAAGATAGAAATACTGGCATGCACAAATTTATTGCTGTAATCTAGCCAAAATGCACTGCCAGGCAATCTGAGTGCATTCCAAGGATCCTTGGCTGCTTTGAACAGCATGTTCTGGCTCTCCAAAGCTACTGCAGTTTTTCTTCTTGCTACCAAAGTTGTGTATTCCTTTGCTGCATCTGTGTACCGATAGTTTAATTTCCTGGTTGCTTTGGCAAACATCAACTGCACGAGTAGGCATTAGGGCAAATAGCCAGGCTCTCGTGATGAAGAGCAAATCACTTGAGCAGCTGCATCTCTGGTTCACAGGACTAGATGATTTGTATCCAGCTGCTGATGCTCCACCTCACAAACTGTGTGAAATTTGAGCGTTCTCAGATGGTATGACAAACACAGCTGTACTGACTTGAATGACTGCTAGTTTATAGTAGCTGAGCACCTAGCTCTGTATGGTTGTAATGGGAAACAGGACCTTCAGTGACCCTGTGGACCCGTGTTAATAGCTGACGCTTCCCTCCTTTTCTTGATGCAGATATTTTGAAAGAATAGTCTTGAGCCTCCAGTCTTGGCCTGCCTGGTCTAATGACAGGTGAAGTTTTGTGTGAATTCATACCTGTTCTGCCTACTTTTGTACTTTTCCATAAGAATTGAGTTACCTTACTTTCTTAAAGCTATTTATTTCTGGATGGGTTGATACTATTTGGCAAGAACTTCCATGCATCTTACCCTACAAACTGTCTGCATCTTCTGCTGAGGGAATTTGAGAGAACTCGGAACTAGTTTTACAGAACTATTTTTGTCTCATTAGGCTGATGATAACAGTTTTCCACCAATCTAATGTAATAAGCATGAATGAAAGGTTCTTAACCAGTTTTTTTACAAAAGATTTTTTAAAAGCTGAACTCATAAATGTTAGGAACACTGAGAGAATGCAACACAAGCCTAATCTGCTGATAAGTCCAACTTTAACGTGTGTAGAACAGGACAAAAATGCTGTGTGACCTACAGTCCCAACTGCTAGAAACAGACTCTGCCAATTCAGATTTTTTCAGTACATCAGTCCAAGTGGATGATGTGGTGGTGGGGTTTCTGGAACCACAGGAACCACATTGTGCATGGAACACTGAACTGGATGTCAACATCCTCATACAGCTAGCCACAAAAATAAATTTATTTTGTTGCTTTGCTTTTTACTGGAAAATAACAATTGCTCTGTCACAATGCTGGATATAATATTAGATAAAACCTTTGCTTTGGTAGCTTGAATATTAGATGAACTAGATTCAAAAATCTTAAGTATAATGAAACTGTAATGGTTCCAAACACCTTAAAGAGAACTTTCAGTAAAAAAGAAGCATCCTTAACACACAGTCAGCTTAACTGCTTTCATGCTTCTGACTTAAATGCAACTTAAGTACTTTTTTCATCTGGATGGATTGGATTTACAGTGTCTTCAAAGGCTGTTCTATTCTGTTTACGTGTTTAGTATGCACTCAACTCTATTAGTATATCGGCATTTCTTGAGTATTTACAAATGGAAACATCTTTCATCGATCTGGGCAAATAAATAGCTCTGTCTGACTTTTGGTCATTGTCTCTCTAAAGATGAGGAGTTAGAAGCAAATACCTGGTTTTATGTGTCTTGGTGTTGTTTTTTTTTTTTTTTTTTTTTTTTACAGAATGCTTTATTGTCCTGATTATAAAATGAAGTGTAAGATATGATTTCCAAAAATGACAAAAGCATGCAGCTCTTTAGTTGATAGGAAAATGATTTGCTGTGAAACTTCATGAAAAGTGACTATCACAAAATATAGGGATGGTATGTGTAGTTATTCAGCTAGCATTCTAGAGCAAGCAGCAAATAAAGTGAAAACATCTTAAGTAATTCTTAATGTTAAGTGTAGCACCTGCTCTTTTCCAGACTTTGTTCCGAATGCCAAATAGCTCTTTCATACTTAGCTAATTTAGGTTAGTTTTCCATTAGCTTTGAAGTCCCTTTTTTTTGTTTTTTTTTTTTCTGTTTTCAATCTTAGCTATTCCCTTGTGTCTTTATATTTCTTTCCATCATCTATACTGATGCTGACACAGTAAGCCTAAGCATCTTTGGGTGCTGTTATAATGAACAGCTGCATTTGGATTTAAAGGCAAGATAGCCAAATTAAGTATGCACCTTTATTGAGAGTCATTCCCAAGGGAGCTTGACTTTACTCAAGGCACAGATCAATGCACTTTTCATATCACAAGCTATGGAAAATAATGAAGACTCTAGTGTGGAAGCCCAAGCATATAAAGACATGAGCAAAACTATGTGTGTGGGAATGAGGTTGAAATTGAGACAGTGCTGATAGATTAGTACAGAGAGGCAGCAACTGCTCTGCAGGTCTATGACACTTCATACCCTGAACTGCTGCAACAGAACAGATTTGTGCAAGGACCTGATTTTATTCACCTCGTCACTGAAGCATATCAGAATGCCCTACTCAACTGCTTGTAAAATAAGAAGAGAGAGGCATCTAGTGATACTATAACTGGTGATGATTATAAAGCCTAGCTAGGATTAGACATACAGTTTGGAGGAATCTGTCTCTTTTTATGTGACCACAAAAAAGGGAGTGAATATTACAGTACCGTGTACTTGTCAGTGAAATGCCTTAGCTGAACTGTGGCATTCTTACTGAAAAGACATAGCACCCATCCTTCCTGTTCTTCTGCCAGAGAAAAGAATTGATATTTTTTTTTTTTTTCCTGTTCAGTACTTTATTTGGTATATAGGTAAACACGGTAGAGGAGAGAAATGTTAATTTGGGCTTTTTACAGCTCCTTAAGGAATGGAAATACATAGACTTGGGATAAACTGGAAGACACAAAGTAATAAACAGTGGTACAGCTCTTCCATTTTCATCTCAGGATCCAGTTTTAATCTTGTCCTTTTTTGCCAGCTTTACTTCTCTGGCAAGAAATGGCAGATTTTCTTGGCATCTTCTTTGTAGCACTTGCCAATGGAAATCTCACGTTTACCTCTATTGCTCTTGGCCTTTTTGTGTTTATTTTGGTCTCTTTTTTTATTTATTTTTTTTTCCCTGCACTCATTTGCTGATGCTCCTACTGTTTTTTCTGCTCTTTAGTGATTCTTTAACTAAGTTTGCCTGTGATTGTTTTAAGGCATACAGGTACCTAGTAAAGTACTTGTAGTCAGTTCTGAAGTGCTGCTCAGCTGAACTTTGTTACCATAATCTTGAATATACTATCAATGGATGGACTGTTTAATGCTAAATATTACAAATAATATTTATATGTTATAAATATATCCCTGAAAGGGAAGAAGAATATATCAAGGAAGAATTAAAGATTATCAATTGTAATATGCAGTATTCCCTTACTTCATGTGCGTTATACACATGTATGTGTCTGTTTCTAATTTCAAGCAGATTGTAAGCTATTTTAGTGATTGCATGGAATTTAGATATGTAAGCAAGCCCAGAAATTATTTTTCCCAAGAAAAAAAATCTGTTTTCTTTGATGAATATTTAGAAATATAGTTGTATGTGGCATCTGTTAATAAGAAATGTTTGCTTTTGAAAATCGACATCACATTTTTAGCGCAATAACATATATATATGCACAGAGAACTGCAACAATATATAGATGGTGTAAAACTTTTACACATATACAGGAAAGTACCGAAGTAAAAAATGCATTGGTTAAATTATTTGAGTGTGTTCTCTAGTAATCATCTGCAGGGCTTTTCCTTTTCACTCTACCTCTGGTATTTTCATTTTATTAAATACATTCCTAGTTAAATGTGTGTATTAAAGTGAAATGCCTCTAGCAGTTATATTGCAAGCTGTATAAACTTTCACTGTGCATTATAGATCCGTTAGTTCAAATGTATTTACAAGGTTTTTATACTTGTCTTTTTTATACGTTTTCTTTTAATGGCAGTAATTCCCTATGCTTAAACTTGCTTGTGGTGAAATGCTTATTTTAAAAGCCAAGTAAATGGAAAACCCTGAATTATTTTGAGCTGCTTGCAGTCTATTTTATGTTGAACTTCTGCTGGCTTTTTGTGTCACTGTAGTGGTTAGTATGGTGCAGTATAAGGTAATGGTAGAAGTGAATCTATTGTGAAGTTGTAGTGAGCATGTCTGACCTTCAGAGGATGTGTGAGTAGTAAAATCTAGGCTGCAGCCTCCCATGATGTTGGTTAGGCAGAGAAACAGCCAACACCACAGAGCCAGGCACCTGCTATCTCCATGCCGATGGCCACTGTTCCCAATCCTGCTTTCACAGAAGAGGTCAGTGCTCTGGCCCTTATCTTCAGAGAATCTAAAGCCATTCCTGCAGGATATCAGTTGTGTCACTTACTGCAAGGTTTTTATGAACTCTTTAGTATTCCAGAATGAAAAAAAAGTTCTGTGGATGCAGGAACTGATGCCCAAATCCAAACTGCCAATTCTTTGACATCTGCAGATATCTGTATTCTATGGTCTCTTGTCCAGCTTGAGTAAAGATAGTTTTTGTGAAGGGAGCGGGAGTGGGACTTACCAACCATTGAGTGTAGTGATTTCAAAGTCAGCATTCCAATGAAACCTTAAGAAGCTTGGTTTTGCTAATGAGATGTGCAGATTCTTGTCCTTTATTTTTCGTTTAAATAAGTTAATTTTATTGAGTTTGTGCCCTGCTTTCTCTTCGCTGTTCGTTGGCGTATAAGAAAATGACCCACTTTCTCATGGTTCATTTTGCATCTCTTGTAGTTGTCCTTTGGAAATAAGTGAAACAGAGCTGAGCTGTGCATAAGACCATGTATCTCTAGGACCTGTGTAAAACATAGTCCGTTGGGTTTGGGGTTTTGATCTGGTTTGGTTGTATTTTGGTTGGATTTTTTTTTTCTTTTTTTGGGAACACTTTTTCATGAAGTAACCAGCCATCCAGGAAACTTTATACAAAAAAATAAAACCCTGCTTTCCAAGAAAACACTGTTGGTCTCATTTATTCAGGTTGATACTTGTGAAAAATTATTCATATGTTTTATGAGTAGCACGTTATACAGCCAGGAGAGTAGTGGTAGTATAGTGTAAAAGCACGTGGGTAGCCTGCACAGATAAGGACAGCAACAATCATGTAAGATACATTATTACAGAATTATTACAGAAGCACCTCATTTTTTTAAACTTATGATACCTACTTAGCCAGCCTGCATTGACTGGTCAGCTGTAAATGTGTGTGTTCTCAAGGTGAAAAAGAAAAGGCCTAATGAAGCTATAGTCTCTGACTCCAGCAAAACATTTGCATTTGCAATCAGAGGGTTGTGGTTTTTTTCACCAGACTTGAATTTGTTAATGTCCTGGTTTCAGCCAAGTTTACCAAAACCAGACTGACAGATGGCCCTTCCTCCCCTGAAAAAGAGTGGAAGAGATAGGGAGATACACGAGTTTAGAATGAACTAAACTAATTTAACGAGGCATCAATACTAAAAGTAAGAAGAAAATAATGAAATAGATACAGTATATACTAAACGGTATCACGCTCCCAGGATGATGATCACATCACCAGCAGGCATCAGGAAAGGTCCCAGACTGCACTCAGTGATCGACAGGAGCTGGCTTCCAGATCTGGAGTCAGGAACGCTTGGATCAGGATCAAAGGCAGACAAACAGGCAGGGTCCTCCTTGCAAATCAGCTATCAAAGAAAGGGAGTTGACCCTTTGAACCCTCAGCTTTTATACAGGGCATGATGTGGATGGGATGGAATACCCTAGTTGGTCAGTTTTGGGTCACCTGTCCTGTCCACTCCTCCCTACAGGTGGGACCCCTCTACACTTTTCTGTTTCTAACTCTTCAACAGGGCAAATAATGAAATTACCCGACCTTGCTGTTATAGCAAGGCCCTCTCTGCATACACCATTCCTTGGTATAATCAGGTCTTATCACTGTGGGGGTGAACAGATTTCTGAAAAATGTGCTGTTAATTTCAGAGTTTAGTTAGTTAGAAGAGGTGCAGCTAAAAAAAGTAAAATTATAAAACAGAAAATTGGTTCATTTTACCTCAAACCAGGACAGTTAATTAATTCAAATTAAGGAGACTATCACTGCTTAAGCAAATTGAAAAATTGTTCTCAAACCTACGTTCCTTGCATCTAAATCCAGCATCTGCACATCTGTACTTTATGCAATTGGCTTAATAAAGTAGGGGTCAGTATTGTAACTGGAGCCTACAAGCAGACTCCCTTTTGTTCTAGACAAGTAAAATGACGAAACAGTTTTTAAATTTTGTTATTTAAACAAAAATCTGTGTGGGACTTGTCTTTAGCGTCAGAAAACTTTCTTTGGTATAGTAGCTATCTTGGGAAAAATCAGATATGACTTGACTGCCCCAGGTATTGGTGGATTGCTGGAAGTAATTTCTGCAGTTTAAATATAGGAAGCCTGAAGACCCCTTTCACAACAACCATAAGTCACACAAGAGAAACCAGAACCAAAGTCCTCTTTGCAAGAGGAAAACAGTTATATCACTTATTTAGTTTCCAGCTTTTGAAAAGACTCAGATTAAAGCATAGCAGAAATCCGAGGCAGAGGATATACTCTATCAACTAACATGATTGTGTAATTTTATCACTACTCTAAAAGAGCAGTATGATGGTCTTAAAGCTGAGTATTTTACTGAAGTTGTGCTAAAGTTTTGAAAAAATTCTGAGTATCTCCCTATTGGCATGATGTGGAGATGTATCCAGTTCCTGAAATGGGAAGGAGTGTGTTTTTCACTCTAAACTGGAAAGAATAATGTCAAGTTACAAAGAAAAAAGATAAGCAACAGTTTTGCACCTCTTCTCAAATTGCTTCTAGTTGGAACCAGGCTGGGAGGATAGAAGGGAGAGGTTTTGAGGGGGTGCTTGTTCGTGTGCACTAGTTTATCTTCTATAGTCTGATAACATAATTGCATCTCTTCACAAAAAAAATAATCAAATAGATTTTAATGATAAACTGAAGCAATGTTGGAGGTATTGCATAAATACTGGCAGCACAAGAAAAGAAACTTTTATTGACTAGCTGAGAAGGCAGCCTCAGAACTGTAATGGCAGAAGAACAAGAGTATGACCAAACTGTTCTGCTCAGGTTTGTCATGGTTTTTGTTTGCTGTCCCAGTCATGTGTCAGCCTTTGCGATATGTGTTATTAATTACTACTAAAAGGTCCAGAAGAGCAAAACAAAGTCTCAAGGGATTGAAGGAAAGGTGAAATACACTGTGCTGTGTCACCCAGCTCCATCAGGGCTAAGCCATAACTCAGTTACACCTCTCTTTTCTTTTTTCAGGTTACAAGTTGTCAGTTTGGCAGAGGAAAGGTGCTTTTCTTTGAAGCTTTGTCTTCCCTAAGTCCAAAAAAGTCCTCAAAACTAACTGCTTAGTCAATAACATGTGTACTTACTGTATCCAGTACAGCTCAAGATACTTACAACAAATCGTAGTCTGAGTCTGAGCTATATTCAGTGACACAATAGTACAATAGCCTCTTATGTCAGAGCTGCCAAACGACTTGTGTCACAATTTCTTTGCCCAAATCTGTTGTTTAGATTGTGGAAGAGGTACAAAGGAAATGTCATTAAGCCTCAGGGATTTACTAGACCTGGATTTACTCTTTATCTCCTGTCACAAGTTTCTTACCTGCTACTGTATTTCATTTAGGGAGAACATCCTGCCTAAAAGTTGGCATATAGGTTATAGTTAGATGTTTGTGACAGGGTAAGTTCTCTTTGAGAGAACCCTTTTACTCCTTCCCTAAAGCAGTGGCAATGAGTGCCAGTGAGGGAGTTGAGTTTACCTTCCTCCCAGTGGGATTAATAGTAGTATACATCAGCCAGTTGCCAAAATCATGCAAGAGATTGTTCATTATGAGCATCTAAATACATATATAGATATATCAGTGAAGGGAAAGAAAAATTATTCATGTCTATAGCGTATCATATGTATTCTGTGACTTAAAGCTATTGATACTTATGAAGTATTGAAGTACTCTGAAGTGGAAAAGAAAAATTAAACTTTCAGTTTAATAGACACACTTTTCAGGTGTCAAGCAGCGCACCAAGTAGAGAAAAACAGCACTAGCATCACCACTAATCTGGATTGGGGGGGAAGCCCTTGATGGAAAAAAACGTATGGTAGGCAGATGACAGATCTTAAAATTTGTATGAAATGTAATGTCAAGTGTAGACGGTTGAAGACATTTCCCTTAACCCCGCTGTGATAATTTCACACATCATGTCACGTAACTGGAGAACAGTAAGAAAGCCTCTCTTATTTTCAAGTGAAGATACTATGCTTCAGTGAGGTGCAGCACAACTCCTATTTTTCAACAAATTAAATGGGAACTAGAAAGAACTTGACACTTTATTAGGCTGAACAGACAAGTCATTGTGCTCACATTGCAATTTTAAGTGCTTTGCTTTTGGGTATCAGCACAAGAAGTTCTGAAAATTGTAAAGACCGAGTGATCCATGTTAGCCCAGTAACAGTTTGCTGTGCCTAGAACTAGGTGATCTAGTAGGATAAAACAGGTGATCCTGCTGTACGTGGGATCAATCCCTAGGAAAACAGAATATGTGTAGTACATAATCTCTTGTTGAGAACATGAGACAAAATTATTTCAATTACTTCCCAAATATTTCTTTCTGTAGCAGATGGTATCGCTTGGGTGGGTTTTTTTCAATTTATTATGAATAATCACTTTTATGTCATATATCACGTTCCATTCTTTGAAAAACTGTAACTGCCCGGAAGAGAAGCCAGGATGGAACATTTAGGAGGTGAGGAGACGTTTGCTGAGAAAGAATAGCTTTCTAAAACACTAAAGGACAGACACGTTGTGGAGGAATGATGGTAGCCAAGGAATAAGCCCTATGTATGGCAGAGACCAGGTGTCTACTGAGGACAGCAGGAACCCAAACTCCAGAGGTACTTTCCTAGAGACCCAAAGGGAGTCCCAAAAGTCACGTAGACTTTTCTGGAACTCTGGAAGTTGCTGATGTACCACACTGAGAGCAAGCCTAAACAAAGAGGATTTCCCACAGTGCAGTAGGCAAGGTGGAGATATGGTTATGTATTCTTTTGCTTTGATTTTCTTCATTTTGAAATTTCCCCCTCAGAAAATCACCTGTTCTAATAAAACCTAGCTTTCCTATTTAAAAGACATTTTCATGGAACCATAGAATAGTTTAGGTTGGAAAGCACGTTTAAAGGTCATCTAGTCCAGCCACCCCTGCAACGAGCAGGAACATTTTCAACTACATCAGATTGCCCAGAGCTGCACCCAACCTGACTTTGAATGTTTCCAGAGGTGGGGTATCTATCACCTCTCTGGACAACGTGTGTCAGTGTTTCGCTGCCCTCACTGTAAAATGTTTTTTCTTTCTATCTAGTCTAAAGCCCCACTGCAGCACAGCATGCAGTCAAGAGCAAACCTATGTCACTGGGAAGACTGTGGCACATTTCCATCTATTACAAACTATAAACCAGTTTATGCAAGTGTTCAGGATCTGCCCTGTGGTGTTTCTGATTTTTACATCATACCTATCTGCATATTTATTTGTATGATTAGCTTAATATAGAGCACTTGGTCATTAAGAAATGCCTTACATTAATATTTTCAACCAGTCTTTAAAATGTAATGAGTTCAGGATCAACCCAGACCCAGAAATACCAGTGGTTTTACAAACCTGCTTAGTGTCATGGTTTAGGCAGGACTGGCCACTGTGAAGATACTGTATTACAAGTATTGTATAATTTAAAAAGCCCAGTGTTGTTTAATTTTATTGAAATCGCAGTAAAGATCCAAAGAAAAAAAGATAAAGGAAGTAGTTTAAAATAAAACAATTGGAAGGTTTGCATTCTTTAAGACTTTTCCAGGGTGTTTTGAAATAGGATTTACTGGAAAAGACATGTAATAAAGTTGTGATTGTGGCAGCTCATATATGGGATTAAATGTGATTGGATGTTGTGTAAAAAGTTAAGAGATGTTGTGAAATATTGCAAATATGTAATTAATGTATCATATTTAAATATTTGATAACTGAAATTGATTAATTGGGACTGGGTTTTGTTATAGCTCTGTGTACAGAAGATCGTACTTTTAGTTTAGATCTGCCCTTTGATACTGTTTTATCACAGGTCAAAACTAGATAGCAGTTTTCTATTTAGTTGCTAAGCATTTAATAGTCTGTGGTCTTTTAGTCTAAGTAGTTGCTTACACTTTAGCTGATGTATTTGGAAATACTGAACAGGATTTTAAGATTACAGCTTTCCTTATAATTTCTGTTGTTATTCTGAGCAAAGGGAGAGCTTTGCATTCTTTAAGCTAAGCATCGATTGAAAACCAGCTCTGGGGAAAAAAATAAATAATAATTTAAAGAAAACTCTGAATGTGTATTTGTGTCCTGCAGAGTTAAAAGAACAAACTCATTTTTTAAAATTTAAATATAACATCAAGTGTTTAAAATGTTTCCAGTATTTTAACATAAACATTACAAATTTCCTTCTCCAATTCATGGTGATAGTTTCTGTTCAAAAACTGAGATGTAATCTTATTAGCCAGGGACTAAGAAGATTTCTGTGTTTAGTAGCAATTAGTCTTCATGGCTGCTAAACTGCAAAAACTCCAAAAGTGGCTTTAAGATCCTTAAGCATTTCTGCTTTAGTAGCCTTCAGAACAGTTACTGATTGTCATTGAATCTCTGTTCTTCTTTCATGTTGGTGAATGTGCTCAGCTCCATGAATTTATTTTCCTCACTGAGTCAACAATAATTCTTGGTGTTTTGGGGAAGCACCACTGAGCCCATTTAGTGCTGTGTGATGCTTCTGTACAAAGATGACTGACTTGGATTGTTTGCACATCACCCCAAAACAGCCAAAATGAATGAGGACAGTGAGCTTGAAATTTAAAAAGCAATGAGAAATATCAATAAACAGTCAAAATATTTGCTTCTGTTTGAAAATTAAGTCACAACTATACAGAACTTGTATCAGAAAAGTTACTTCAGAAAACTTGGCGGCTTCATCAAACATAGTTTTTTTTGTCATGAAGTGACAGGAGACCCAAAACATTATGTCAAAATTAATTTATTCATTGGAATAGTTTCATATATCTCCTGGATGCTTCAGATCAATGTGTGTGTGGACTGAGTGTAGATATCAAAAGCAAAGCAAGCTGAGAGTCTGTTTCATCATGTATCCAGCTGGGATTGTGAATGCTTGTTGCTTTATGCTGAAAGATCAGAGAAGCAGCAGAGTGGGAACGGGATTTTCAGCTTCTCCCTGTTCAGGTGGTATGGCTGTCTCACCAGGATGTTGTGAAAAATATCAGTTCTTGGGCATAGTTGATAACCAAGAAATTAGTTGGTGGGGCTGTGAGAAGCAGAACTTTGTCCTGGGTGAAGCACATCGCAACAGCAGCCATCAGGTTCAACATCCTACTGAAACAATGGCAACAAAAATAACAACAACAACAAAAAAGATACTTACTTAAAAAAAAAAAAAAAAAAAAAACAAACACCAAAAAAACACTGAAAAATGTCAGTTAAGAGAAGGAAGTTGTACAAGGTGTTGAAGCTACTTGAGGACGCCATATGTCTTATTCAAGGCCAGGACCCACCACTTGTCATGAAAAGCTTGAGAATAAGGAAAAAGAAGGCAGCAGAGCTACACAACAGAGTAAAGGAAGTTGCTAGAACTGTGGGTGTCCTTTAAAAAGCTGAGTTCACACCCAAATGATGTTTTAAACGGACTGAAATTTAAAAACTTGGTAAGAGAGGCTAAGCAATATTTGAGGAAATGGTATAAAGAATTTAAGCTTCTAGTAGGTCTTACTTGTGATGCATCAGAAGCAGTGAGCCTGGCAATCTTTTGAGCCAGTGATCATGGTGTAGAAAGAATACATAGAGGCCCATTTCAGAGAGGATAAGTAAATTCTTTGCATTGATGTTATCTGTGGAAAAAAGTCTGGAGAATCCCATGCTGGAACACTTTCTCAAAGGATATGTGAAGTTGGAGTGATCCAGTTTAGTGGTCATGCAACAAAATAAATGATAAAATAAAATCACCCTCACCAGATTTTATTTACCTAAGAATTCAAGGACAAAAATTGCCCACATTACTGGCAGTGATGCATAACCACTTGCTTTTCAAATTGCCTTATTGTCAGAGAATTTGAGGCTGGATAGTGTGATGACAATTTTTTAAAACAATTCTTAAATCATCCAGGGAACAGCAAACCTGTAATCCCAGTGTTTGCCTTAGGCAGTTCAGCACAAATTATAATGCTAAATAACATCTGTGATGCCTGAAAACCTGTGATCTGCATGGGAAAGATCAACATGAGGTTTGCAAAGAGGAACTCTACACCTATCTTGGAATTCTTTGAAAAGCCAGGAAGTATGTGGATAAGGGCACTACAGCTGATGTGTTTGCTATGATTTTCCACAAAGTTTTTGATGAAGCCCCTCACAAAAGGGAGCACATAGACATATCGTGAAGGGGAAAGTCACAGAACAGGTAAGTAGATTAAGAGAATGCAGCAGTCCTCAAAAGCTGGAGGTCATGATTGGAGGCTTGTGTTCAATAGATGATCAAGTTAAAAGTGAAGTCAGAAGCTTTCTTCATGGCTATACGGATATGGAATGCACTAAAGGCAAGAGCTGAGTGTCAGAATGGCAGATAAAATACATTTTAGATTGTTGACAAGTGATGCACTTAGAAGAAAATAACCAGTCAAAATTCACCTGCAAAATGGTAGGCTTGGAGCTGGCTGTTAGAAAGCATGAGTAAGACTTTACAGTATGATAAATAACTGTGAAAACAACCTTTTAGCATTCAGCAACAGTTAAAAAGCAAATAAAGTGATTAATATTAGTTAAGTACAAAAGAAGGAACATCATTATTACACTGGATAAATTCAGAGTTCACCGGACCTGAAATGCAGTGTATGGCTACTGTATAATACTGGTTGCAGTAGTAGGTAGATGGTTGTTATGACCAAGCACAGTTCTTCTCATGTAGAAGTTTGACAAGAGATAAGAGTAGGAGAAATTAATCTGTATAGAGAGTGACAAAACATTTAGGATTGAAGACTTGCAGACTGTGCTTTCTGCCTTTACTTATTGTTGTTGTTACTCTTAAATGCATTTGCTTTAAATCCAAGAGATAGTACTCTTGCTCTGGTAGGCAGCATATATGCAACATTTGCTAGTTTTAGATTAAGTCTTCATTTGTGACAATACAAATGTGGTATGAATAAATAAGTGAAAAATCGTTCCTCTCCTAAACAGTTTCCAGTGTTTTGCAATTTTCTCCAACATTGAAAGTTGATGGAGAAAATTACGAAAACCTTTGAAGTGCATTTTTTTCCCCAAAAAAGGTGTTTAAAAATATTAATACCATCTTGTGCTCCTGAGATCTTTTCAGTATTGCTTTTATTCTAATAAGCCATTACATTTTATTATATTCGTTAGTCACAGCTTTTCAGTCTTGGCAAAATTGTTGCTGCTGATATCTTAATTGGCACTAAAAATAACATTATTTTTTCCCTTACAAGACCCTAAACCAAAATTAAACTTCTCTGCATTGTCTGCTTGGTACACTGTGGAAAATCCATCCAGCGTGTCAGGGAGAAGAAAATAATTTAAACTGGGTGCAAAATTGGGAGAGGCACATGTCCTGTTTCCTCTGAGCGAAAGAACAAGATGACCATGAGCAACATCTGGAAAGCCTACTGTGGGGCTTGGTCCTTGAGCTGGAGAACCAGCTGCTGTACTTGAGTCATGATGAGCACATTATGGAGGAGATTTCTAAAACTCAGAGGATATTATTTTACTATCTTTTCCTCAGTCTGCTTTATTTCTATTTTTTTCTTTAATGTGCTGTTTTTAAAGGTTTGTTCTAATAATACTTAGGAACTGGATTTTTAAAAATCCCCAGCAGCATCAGCTTATTCTCAGACGCTTAAAGCCAAACTTGGGGTTGGCGTGCTGGTGGGACTTTGTATACCTTACACATGCAGACACCTAAGTAAATAGCTTCTCATTTTAAATTGTCCTATGTGATGGTTTCCCTGAATGTTTCCATCTGCCATTGTCTGAAGGAACTGAAATAATATAGGTGAACTTGAGGAAGCTCATCTTTTCAGTCACAGAGCTGCCAGCAATGTATTCATTCTGATGGTTAGGCTGGAGGGGAGGAGGAGTCAGCTGTTGGTGTTAGCATATGTTAAGCTTTGTATTTAATCTCTTTGTGTCTCCAGCCACCATGATGATAGATACAGAAGAACTTGCTAATTCAATAGAAGTTAATAAATAGAAGTCATCTTATTCGTAGTCTAGATGTAAGTCATTATTTTTATTATTTTCTATTTTTCCTTGAAGATATAAACTGGAGATGCTGACTTTTCATTATCAAAATTCAATAAACAATATGTATAAACTTGATGCTCTTTTTCATTTAAAGTCTGTTTTTTGAGATATTTCTGCCTCTGTTCTGTTAAGGAGACAAGCAGTTTGCACGGAGAAAACTTACTGTTTTGGACCAGATGAGACAGGCTATTAGAAGATGACTTTCTTTTGGTGCAGACTTTCCTTTTCATGCAGCTCATTCCCATTTCCTTATCATTCTGTGGGTCGGGCAAGTGACTGTGCAGCAGCATGGTAAAGTGCATCAGGAAAGTAATCTAAACTGAAAATAACCCAGAAGACAAAACAAAACAAACAAACAAACAAACAAAAAAACCCCACCAACAAACCTCCTCCCCAAAGAAAAGTTTTCTTTAATTTTGAACAGTTCCTGAGGAGAGTGTTCTCACTAATGCTGAAAGAAATTCTTGTAAAATTATGACTGTGGCTGGAAAACGTATATGAGCATTTTGTCTGGAACCCACTTTGCTCAGTCTGAGAGGGCACAAAGTCCAGATTAAACAGGTTAAAGACAATTGCTTCTGGATAATTGGATTATGTGATACATTAAGCCACTTGTAGAGTACAGATGGGTTTTAGGAGGCAGAGAGGTGACAGGCCATTATGAAAAGAGGGAGAAGAATTATCAGCTGTGCTGGAATTGGGACAAGCTGTAGTTGCAGTTGATATCCCTGTCAACATTGCTTAAGTAAGAATTCAACACCTTAGTGAGATTGCTTGTATACTATTTATCCCTCCATTTGTTACAACCACGCTGTTTTGACATAACAAACGTCTTTAGTCAGTGAGAAAAATTATTGGAACTAGATTCGTATCTAATGAAATTTTATCAGTCTCCCTACTTGTTTGAAATGTAGACAGTCAAAAGTGGTGTTTTTTTATGAAACGTTGAATTTTGTTAATTAATAAAAATCAGATTTGCTGAGCAGATTCATGTTAAGAAACACCTTCCTCCATACCATTAATTTTTGTAAAAGAGAGAAATTCTTCTTGGTTGTTACAACCATCTAGTGCAAATTCATTGTCTGCGTTTCCTTTGTAGTTAATGGAGGGGGAGAGAAAGAGATGGAGACTTTTAGGGTACGTTTCCATCCTGGCTGTCTTGGGATGAGATAAATTGCTCTCTGAAGATGCTATCATCTCTTGGTTTATCAGAGGAAGGATAGGTCTAAGTATGCAGTGGGTATTTTCTTTTTAGATTTTTCTTTTCAGCTGAATTTGTGGGATGTGAATCCCACTGAACATTTCATTTGTTAAGATCATTGTGTGGGCTGTGACCTAAGCATTATGGTTTATACTTCTTGTACAACTCTTATTTATACTTTTGGCGTAGCTGATATAATCAGGTATCCTTGCTGGGCATATAAACAACCAGTTCTTGAATCCCATTAAGCTCTTGGTTCCTGTGCATACCACACACATGGGAATTCAATAAGCTAACTGTACCATTTGTAAAACGAGTATTTACTTTCTTTTATTTGCTTGTGAAACTGCTGAGATTAATTAGATGTCACCTTGTTCTTGCATGAGGAGGCAGAAACAGAGGCCATTTTATTACTCTTAAGTGAAGTCACACAAATCTTTCTGGAGTTTCTTCCTCTGGTAACTTCTGTGAGAGTCCTCCTACTGTTTGCCGAGCTCTCACTGTGTTGGGATTGTGCTAAAAAACATATCATTACAAGCCTGAAGACTACATCAACTTTGTATAATAGATTTGGAATATTTTTCCTGTTATATTCTGTCCTCTTTCATATATATGCAGACAAGGTGTTTGCTGTTTTGATCATCGATACCCACCAAGCAGATGTTTTCATTGAGCTTTCCATACTGATCCACAGTTCTGGCTTTTGCTTTCTTCTCCCTGAGCTGGTAACAGTTCACTCTAACCGGAGCAGTGAGGTGTTCAAATTAATCCCTATTGTGCACGGTGCTTTGCATTTTCCAACATTTAATTTCATCTGTTCCTGCTGTTGAATCACTAGAAGCTCCCACATACGGAGCAGTAAATACTGAAGAGATAGTAAAATATGAGGCAAAGTGACAAAAACTGCCAGTGGACTGCCAGTTTAAGAGAACTAGGTAAAGATTTGTGTTTAATTTGTTTTCTGTATCGGAGGAAACAGCACAGTTCCGATTTCCTTTCAATTGGATATTTGTCTTAACATGGGAAGACTACATTCATTCTGCCTTTTGACAGCTTCAGCCTCATCTCTTCGGACCTTCTGCTGTCCTGAGCTACCAAGAATAAGTGAACTTTTGGATTTGACTCAAAGCACCAATTAGCTGAAGCCCTGTTCTGCCTTCTCACTGTTTCTATCAAGTGGCGTCAAACCAATTGAGGATGCTTGGCTGCACAACATACTGTGGTTTTGCTGAGATTTAGTGATTCTTAGATGCTTAAAGAGCACTTTGCTGAGAGCACAGATTAGAGTAGTTTTATTAGCAAACAGTGTAGTTCAGGTTAACAGAGGGCTGAAAAATTTTATGAACAATGTATCTGTGTTTACAGTGAAAGTCACCTATCGTAACACAAATACTCCCATGAAAATCCAAATTAGATCCTAATATGAAACATTGATGTTTTGTTTATAGCATCTTTCACCATTCATATCTGCCTTCAGATCTGGTATTTTATTCCTGCAGGACTACACAGACGTTATTTTTCCCACATCCCATATGTCCAAATCATGTATAAAGATATTTTGCTGAAATACCATGCCTGTGAAACATTCCACACTGTGCGTACAAGGTGGTGTTTGGTGTGTCTTTACCATGCTGTGGTGTTCAATTACAGTACAGCAAATTTATTTTTATGCAGCCTTCTTCATAGAAAGTATGGAAAATTGCTTCGCAGTGAGTCATCTGTCAGCTAAAGAACTGAAAGTCTTGTAGTGATATTTAAAGAGAGAAAGTGGCTCAGAGCTGACAGAGTTCAAGACTGAAAAAGAAACAGAAATGAAAGAGAGGGCCTCCAACCATGGAGAAAATAGAGGCAGACTGGTAGGGGGAGGAGTGATGAGAAAGCCAAACAAGCTGAGAATGTCAGAGGCAGTTCAGGAGACTATGCTGAAAATTTGGAAACAAACGTTGGGCTTCAGGTGTCTTTCCTGCATTACACCAGCAAAGATTCTCAGAACGGTGTAAAACCAGGTAAATAGGGCACTGCACTCTGTGCACTGTGAGGAAATTAGAAATGTGCAGGTAGAGGTTGAGGGAAGGATAAATGGCTTAACTTTCTAAAGCAAGACATTAGAAGAACACTGACATTCTGCATTCCATGGTGTTTAAACGTGAGGATTTTGTTAGACCGTGAAAGGGGAAAATTCAGGTGATTAGATGGGAATTGTTATAGGCATAAATATGGACTTCAGCAGCAGTGCAGTCAAGGGGAAGATGGATTCTGGCAATCTTCCCTTGCTAGTGCCAGGAGGTTTTACACTCAGAAATGAGCGTTTGGGACAGGTAGTCAGTCCAGGGTCAGAGATGACTTCAGAACTCTCACTTTGTGTACAGGGATGAGATCTGAGTAAAGAAGCATGAAAGCTGTCTTGAAGAGCAAGAGGGACTTCTTTCCCTTGCCATTTGAGCCTTTTGAAGAATTAGCTAGTAAGGAAATTATAATGTAGCAAGGGAATGACAGAACCAAGACAGGCTGTTAAAGAGATCAGAGATTACTTGCCAAGGTCACTGATGCCTTGCATGCTTTCCCTATAAAGCTGGTGTCCAAAGCTGAGCTAGCAGTATAAGATATGCCAAAGGAGGAAGATGTTGAAGGAGGAGAAAGTAGAAGAATCAGAATGCCTGGTGTTTTTACGGCACAACGCTGTGGATGGATATCATCAATATAGGCAGTATCATCTTTTATTGTGCATTACATGCATTCTTCTTGTGTTATTACTCAAGTCTACTAATGGTATGAGGCTCCTGGGAGAGTTCTCTTGTGCCGTGGCCTCCAGCCTGCCCATACCGGTTTTTGCCCTGGCAATTTTTTTGTTCTCATTCTCTGTGTGGAACCATATTGTCTGCCTTAAGAACATTCATGTAATGTAAAGTATCTGGCACAAAGAAGAGTACTCTTTATTAAAAACAGGAGGGAAAATAACTTGTCTTCTAGCTCAATGCATTCAGAAAAGTTGGTTTTGACATTGTAGTACTGAAAGACATTCTGAGTGGAAAAGTAAGGTTAGAGCCCCTCAGACATCCCAGAATATGAAGGGAGTGATATTTCATTGTATACAGTTGAAAAATACTCATTAGAGATCTTTGTATTTAAAACTATTACATCTGCTTTGAATCTGCAGAGGAGGAACATCAAGGACAAACCAGGAGAAAGCGCATTCGAAGGAAGAAACAAAAGAGCAGTTTGCAAAACTCTAATAATTTACATGGAGAACAAACAGAATCTGGAATGCAAGAGACTTTCATTCAAGATAATGTACAGCTGCAGATAGACCGTCCCAAAATAAGCAAAAACAAAAAGAGGAAAATGAAAAAGAAGCGACAGAAAGAAAAAAAGAGAGCAGCTGGCTTGGTAACAAAAACTACCAGTGTGGATTTTACATATCAGCCTGACAAAAACAACAGAGAAGAAGCAGCAGGCTTAAAAGATATAGATGAAAAGGCAGATAGCATTCTGGACTTCCTGCAGGCAACACAACAAATTTATTTTGCTGACAGTATGTACCACTCTTTCTCCTTTTTTTTGTGAGTATTACCAGGTAGGGGAAAATAGATGTGCACTTATTGTTGCCATAGAATGAGGCACAACTATTAGAGAAGTGTCTCTTTTCAACTCAGTAAGACACAAGTACTTAGTATTTGTCCAATTTTCTGGTGTATACGTGAATATGTAAGAACAACATCAATATAAAAATCTGTGGTCCTAATATCTTTGTTTCTCTGTTTTTGAAAATATCCATAATATTCCTTCATCTTTTCTAAAACATTCCAGTGAACTTGGTGTAAATGCAGTGGTTAAAATGGACCAATTTCTTCTTGTTGTTCTGCAAGCAAACTTCCAGAAGGATTGCTTGCTTTCAGAGAGCTTCAAATGAGGGCAATGATCACTATCCTAAATGACTTCCATGCTTACTATCTGTGAACCAACCTATTTTTCAGAATGTTCTCTTTCCCAGGAGGAGATTTATTGGTAATATATAAGGAAATCTAGACAAACAGCATCCAAGAGGAAAGGGCAAGATACTATTGGCACTGGGGCAGTGAATTGGCAGAAAGCACTTGTGAAGAAGCTGAATTTGAACTGTTACTCAATGCACATTCCACAGCACTTCAAAAAGGAATGCATGGATGTTATTCTTAATGGCCTATTGAATGATCATCTGGCCTCTAAAATCAGAGAAATTCTTACTGTATGATTCTTCTATTGCCTTTCTAAAAAGCTGCTTGTATGATGCTTATGTTGTAGATACCTTTCAGAAATACTAATGTTTTAATGGTAAGTACTATGGTACTTATCTGTATGTACACCGGATTCTTTCGGTATCATCTAGAATTAAATATGTTTTCTTAAGGGCAAGCTGCTATGTGTTTTAGTTGCTCAGCTCAGAACGTGGCTTCAAATTGATAACTGTCATGTAATACTGGAAAAAAGCAGTGAAGTTTTTTCAAAGTGCATGGCCTTGACTGTCTTTGTGGAGCTGGGTGAAGAATATAAAACAAGTTACCTACCTGTACGAGTCCATCTTAAGTTAGAGCTGTCAGCTCCTAGTCCCATCAAATTCATCTTTAGACTACAGAATAACTTTGCATACCCTGTTAAGATGACATCAGGGATTTCATGTTAACTATTTTTATCAAGATTTACACATAGAATTTTCTTTGCTTACTGTTAATTTTTTTTCTGCTGTGTCAGCTCTTCACACTAAGCCTAGCGTTCAAAATCCATCCTTCTTTCTGGATAAAGCACTTCCATCACCAAAAATAAGAACTTTACTATTTGAGTGTATGGCTAAGTAAATGTAAGCTAAACTACATGAATTGGCTGTAGAACTCCAGTGTAATTGAGCAAGATTGCAAACTTCAGCTGTTATTACCTGACCCACAACAGAAGCCTGGTCAATTATCCACAGCTGTGTTGCATGTTCAGTCTTAAGGAAAAATGTTGAGCTTCCAGCTTTCCTGGGAGTCAAGTTCAAGTTTTAGCTCTGGTTGGTGGGTTAAACTGGCGCTGGTGTCAAACCTGCAGATCAGAGGGTTGAGCCAGTGAGGACCTTGGAATCCACCAAGAGAAATTCCCAGGTAAAAGAAAGTTCATCTGCAGATAAGATGTCACATCTGTAAATCAGAGTGTGACTAACTTTCTTGTTAGGCAAGACACAGTTTATATATAGATCTGACATTATGCTGTTTGCCTTTTCTAGTTGAGTGACTTTAACACTCTTTTTTTTTTTTTTTCCTGAGATAAAATTGGAAGGCATTGCTTTTAGCAGCATTTTCAAATGGTCACATTGGGTTATGCTTCTTGGACTTTTGTCAGAAATCTGAATTGGAAAAAATTTGTTCTTCTCAGTTGGCTTGCTGATAGAAAAAACAGAGAAATTAAAGGGAATCCTGTTAAAGGGACATGCATTCATTCTTCCATTCCATATATTGTTACTGGAATGAAAGAGTGAATTTATGCTTTAGTACTGTAGAAGCAATGTACATCCTTCTCTGCAGTCGTGCATGCTGTAATATCTGCCTTATAAATAAAAACATATGTGTACAATAACAAGATAATTGGATGCTTCCAGAAGCACATTGCAGTAGTTACACAGAGTTTTTAACTGTCTCCACACGTGTGTGCATTTTTATCATACATCGTGTATTGGAAGCAAAAACACAGTTCTTTGGCCAAAGTACAGTTTCTTCATCACACCTTCTTCCTGTGCTAATCTTGAAAATCTGGCATTCCAGTCACTATGAATCCTTTTTTTTTATAAAAAAAAAAAAAAAAAGATACTTCCCCTCTTACCATTGTTGTAGTATTTAACAAAAAAATAGGAGCAAGCTGCTCTTTAGGACCTGTTATTTGGTTGTAAGTTGGACTAAAAAGCAAGATGCTGTCTTTGGAAAAAAAAGTATAATTAGGTAAATTCTTAGTACTCACTGAGTATTTTTAATGTGGTGTTGCAATTGTTTTTCCAGATAAATCAGAATGCACAGATTCTGCTGTAAATGCAGCAACTGCCCAGGAGCTTTTGCAGTATCTTGAATCTCGCACCATCTCCTCCTCAGATGTGACTCTTCTACATCAGTTGAAATCCCTCGTATTGCTGCAGGATATTGAGAGACTGAAGGATGCATTGAAACAATTCCAAGAACAATCCATGATGCCTCCTGGTAGGTTCCATTCACTTGCGGTCATTCACTGATGGTTGAGGTTTTTTGTGTGGATTAAAATGCAGATTTGTCACAATTATTTTTTATTAGAAAGCTGTAAATAATTATATAGTGATAATTATGGGCTTATACAAAATTTGAAAGCATTATTCCCACCAAAAATGCAGTGATGTTTGGTTGCAATCAATACTTTAGAAACTTTTCATACTTTGTAGCAACTGTGGAGTACAAGGTGATTCAAGTTCTTAAAACAATATTTTTTAAATCTTAACTCTTTTAAAATTTAGTCATGTTTAAAGCATATTTTTAATACATTGTCTTTGTAGACTTTTTAATAAAGTCACAGGAATTAAGTTGTTTATCTTGGAAATTTCACTCATCCAGTTAAGGATTAATTTTGCATGCATTGCAAAGCCCAGTATTTCTTTTCTTCTTGGTCACCTATGTGACTTTTTTAACACATAGATTTTACATGCCAAAGTTTGATTTACAGCTTTGGGTTTTTTTCATTAAATTTAAATATCTAGTTTAAGTTTCTAAAAAATACTGCTAGTTGCTTAAAAAAATAGTCTCTCTTTATAAGAAAGTCATTCATAAAAAGAAAAATTATTCTGTTACTAAATCTTTTCATCCCTGAGGCACAAGACTGATATCATTCATGCTCCTTTTGTTCTCTATTATAACCCCTATAATTTTAGTAGAATTTCTCCTTGGACAGTTAATGGTTCCTCAAGTGAATATGGGATCAGCACGTTGTCCACAGATGGTACAATAATTCATTGTCCAGGTAGTCTTCATTTAAAAGTCATTGTTACTTGTCACTAGTACTTTTGTTGCAGCATCATCCAAATCTGCAAGATGTACTGAATTTTCTTGCTTACCAAAGACTTTAATCAGAGTTGACAGCACTTGCTACAGCACAAGATAATCTCAGCCATTTTAGATAGTGCTCTAAGTCTTTTGAAGAGTAACATCTGAGCTGGTAGTAGCATGGTAGCAGAGTAAATAAGATCATAGCCAGCAGAGGCTTAGCAATTGTGTTCAAAGAGACTACAGTTTGTAACATCATTAAATAATTTACAGCATGATAGTGGCTAAAGATCCCGGTCAAGACTGGAGCCAACTGCATGCTGTGCATTGTAAAACTACAGAGAAGAGAGAATTCCTGGCTGTAGAGGCTATAGCTGACAAATTTTGAAAAGGACACAAAGAGGTACATATGTGTTCTTTAAAGTGTATATAATGGAGTATGACAACCCTTAAGGTTCTGATAGATCTGAAGTATCCACATATACATGGAACAAAATCCTTCTGTGCATTCATTAATTAATTTCAAGCCTAAATCCTACTATCCCAGTCATAATCAGATAGTCTCATTGGGTGTATTACACATTTGCAAAGTAAGCAGGACTCAGCAGTCATACTTGTAATGGTATTGGCTCTTTATTAAATGATCTAATTCAGCTTCTGTTGATTAAATCAAAATGGAACTGTTGGAGTGACCACACTCAGGATATTCCTTACAGGCTTTAGCCAAATTCTACTCAATACAGTAGGAATTCTGTTGGGTTCTGCAGCCTTGAGGCAAGCTGCTCTGTTTACTTTTATATAGCAGAAATGTCAAACTGAAGAGAGAAAATAAAACAGAAGCATATTAGAAACAAATCCATGCAACTACCCTAATTTTCTGATGCATATTCTGTCACTTGAAGAAGCATAAGACAATTTTCTGAGTGATTTTTAAAATTTGTTTATGTTTCTGCTGATACAGCTTGAAATTGTTTACTCTTCCAGTTGATTTTTTTCCTTAGTGTATCCATAGTAGTTGATTTGATATTCGTGAGGCACAACAACATAAGAAAGAGGAAAATACACTGCTATAAATTATTAAAGGATAATTAAGCACCTGCTAGATATTAATTTCTCTGAGCAGAGTTTAACAATATGTTCTATATCTAATTCAGGAAATTCAGTGAATGAGAAGATAGGGCTCTGAAATTTTACCTTGCATTAGGCTTTTAGTTATACGTTTTTCCTACTTTTGCCTCAAAAATAGGTTTTCTTGCTCAGTTTTTTTTTTCAATTTTAGATGTCATACCCAATAGCAGGTGATAAAAGTTATCGCAAAAACTTGTCTCAGCAAGTTCTTGTTATAGAAAAACAAGTTAGTGCTGTTTATGAAGATAAAAAGGTATAGTACATCATAATAATCTCAATGTTTTTACAAGTTTGATTATCTTGTCTTTTTTCTGTTTTGTTTATTTTTACTGGGGCATGATGTTCTAGAAGAAAAGATCATTCCTTATTAACATGAGGAAAAGAAAAAATATTTCTTAATTTTAGCAGGGCGTGTTATTTTTATGAAATGAACCTATTTTATTTTTTTTAGTTCAAGAGGAAATATGTTAACCCTTTTCTCTGTGGTTATGATTCTACTAAGATGCCGTCATCAAAGGAATAATAACACGTGCTATGTTTTGTTCAGTTTTGTCTTTAACTTGAGGAAGGAAAGAGTACAAAAAAACAAGAGAAGTGATCCATCTCTTTCATATAAGTGCACATTCTCCAAGTAAACTTTACAAAGTGAACATGTTGTTATATATCTTCTATTTCCTCATATATATATGTTACAGTTTAATCTAATTTTCCACTAGGGCTACCAAGTCCCACTTGGCAAGTTTGTGTCTACAGATGATAAATCTGCTTTTCTTAGTAACTTTTTACAGACCTTTTAGAGTAAAACAATGGACTGCCTAAGTTCTGCAGACTGCAAATTGAAAACCACTGGTTCAAGACCATATTTTCGTATTCCCTTCACCCCTCTTAACACGTTATTCAGTCTGGGAATCATTCTTTCAACAAAAAGAAAAAGAAACAATGAGGATAAATGCTTCTGTTTTGCCTTAAGCTCTTAGATCCCAGTATTTGCACTCATATTAAAAAAAGGTCTTAAAGGGTTGGTGGTAGGGTCTGAAAAACTTTGCAGAAAGTGGAAATTGCTAAGGAGATTGAAACAAAAAAATTACCAATGTTAAGGTACTATCTTCAACTCTTCATTTAAAAACACACTTGCAAAAGAAAATCTCTATGGTTAAGAGATACTGGTTGTTCTGTCTAGTTGACATCCTCCATCAACTTAGCTTGTACTTTGTGCTTCCTCAAGTTACCTTTGACCTTGTACTACAGCGTTCATACGGGGTTGACATTGGTCAAGAGTTTTTGTTTGAACATGGCTATTTAAAGTGTCTTTGTTCTCAGACTCTACAAAAGAACACAATGTCCCATTACTATTTCCATTTATTTAGTATTCTTTAAAAGAAGTACTTACCCCTACCTAATGTCTTCTATAAATGCAGGGAAGGCAATGTTTAGAAGTCAAGTAAACATACTTTTCTCATGATGGGGACTTGACTGATCTCTATCATAAAGTCAGTGGCCATTGGCAAAAGGAAGCCAGCCACCTTCATGGTCCTGCACAGGACAGCAAGCAAAGGAGAAGAGCTCTGACTGGAGGCTCCAGCTCCATTTGCTGGTTGGAAACTGTAGCTTTTGAAATGAAGCCTACTCAATTCCCATTTCCCATCAATTATTAAAGCATAGGTGATCACCTAACTAAAAAAAAAAAAGTCATTGTCTTCTAATTTATGAACTCATTCAGCTTCTACTCCTCAACTTTATTCCATTGTCTATTAACATTTTCTCTTTGTTGGTTAGTATCAGGTCTCAGATATACTCTTCCATTGTTTTACAAAATTATCGCTCATAGAAGAGCTAAAAGCTTCTTGTATCTCCCCTGTTTTGGAGGGTTATCCTGTATATGTGTCTCCACTGGGGTGTGTGGGGAAGTTACATTTTTAATAGCAGAAATACATAGTTACTGTGTCCCACCAGTGCAGACTGGGTACACAGGGGCCCTAAAATGATTACATTTAAAGTTTTGGAGGTTTTATTAGTGATTTGAAGAAAAGCAATTAAATGTGAAAACTAAATTAACATAACGTTATAGTACCATTTTAAATGTGATATGCTGTGATAAGTACTGTAGAAAGTCCAGTTATTAAAAATAAATAAAGTCACATAGATAATCTCTGAATTAAGACAAAAGCCGTGGCAGTTTTAGTGTAGCCGTCTAGGGCTTCTAGGTACTACTGTAAGTGAAATAGTTATTTGTGAAATTTCTCTTCACACAAAAAGAAGTGGAGAAGATTGCATTCTTTTAGCTTTACCCATATGATCATGTCATCTCAATCACCTTTTCTTTTTGTTTTTTTGTTATTTAATAAGAACAAATAAGACATTCCAAAATGTAGAATGCAAACTGTTTCTCATACAAATAAGTGGCTTCTAAGAAGAAAATGCACCTGTTTATCTAGAAATTCTTATATATTAGTGTTCAAGCTCCAATTTCTGCTTTGGTTTTATTGAAATGCTAATATCGAATGGAAACAGATGTTTGCACGAGTCTTTAACATTCAGAAATGTTATACAGTATTTCAGAAGGAATGTGTTTTCTTTGTTTCAGATCATACCAAGATAGTAACGTCTCTGTTTCACTACTGGATTACAGATATCCTGCCTGTGAAGAACAGGAAATAAAGCCTTCCCTGTGTCTATATGCACAGGGTTAAAATTTAATATACAAACTCTTAACCAAGTAGCAATTGTTCAGGAAGAGCAGTGTTGATTCACTTTCTACATCTTCAGGTAAATTAATTCTTTTTCCATGTTACAAACTCCAGAAGAGAGCAGACAGGGTATAAATGCTTGTGACTTTTGTGTTTGGTTGTCAAGAACATGCATATGTTGTGTGGCCTGAGTCTTCAACTGGATTAGTATGTACATTTCACTTTAGGATAAGGAACTTTTCTGGAAAGATAAAGTCTGTATCAAGTATTTTATTCAAGAAGTATAGTATTTTTTGTTTGTTCATAAATTGATCATTCCTTTCTGAAAGTTTTATTTAGTGACTTTTCTTGTTTGTCTGATATATCTTTTTTCACCTGAAAAATAAATATATTTTTATATTTAAATCTAAGCAACAATACACGTGTCGAATGTATTTTTGCTGAATAAACTGCTTAATTATGGAAATAGAGACACTTCTACACATGCATCATGTAGGTGCTGTTTGTTGTTATGCAGAAACTTGGACAGCATTTTCAGAACTATTCCACAGCCAGCCTGTTACAATCCAATGGGCTTCCCTGGCTGTAGAATTATGGAACTGGCTTCTCTCAATGATTGTTGTATAGTCTTTCTGTAATAGAATTTGTCCATGTGTGGATGACATGGTAGATAATATCCAGGGTTGTAAAACGTTTTGGAAACCTGAAGAAAAATGTGCTTTGTGAGAGGCTCTGCTCTCAGTTAAGTCATTCATTTGATAGGTGATACAGAGCAAACTGTTTCTTATATCTTAGTGTGTTAGCTTCCTCATCAGTAGGATAGAGACAACAGATTTCTCTTCTCCAGTGTGTGCTTGGAGATACATTACTGACAGAGCTATATAAACATTGTGTGGGTTTTTTTTTTCTTTTTTTCTTTTTATTATTACACTGCCTGATATATCCTACTGCAAGGCATTGTTTTTAGTGATGCTCAAAAATATGTAATAAAAATGCAATCATACCCCATTCTCTTTAACTGAAGAAGTTAAAAGGGCTTCAGTAATGTGTCAGAAGATGACAGATGCAGAAAAAAATGGTCTTATGGCTAAAGCAGCTGTGTGCAGCTCTGGAGAACTTGAGTTAGGTCTGAATCTGCTACACCAGACTTTGTAGAGGGGAATCTAATACTGTGTTCCATGGTTTAATGCTAATACATAGGCAACAAACTGTAGCTGTTATTTTTCTCTGAGATGCTGTGTGCCCCAGTCCCACATCTGGAGAATGAAGAAGATACCACTTGAAAGTCAAGCACCTAGATACTCTGTTGGCAGACCCCACCGGGAATTAAATAACTTCATCCTCAGACTGAGCTTTGAATGTCATGCAGTGAGACCTAGGAACTGCACAAAAAAGGATATGCAGTAACTGGTTAGGTAAGCATCATCTGTACTATACACTCAATGTGAAAATATAGATGAGATCATGTGATTAAAGATAGTATTTTGAAACACAAATACAAAGCAGGTCAAATTAGGACTGTACAAACAACTGCAGTGCTTGCATTTTCTGATACTCAGGAGACTGTATTTTCTGATACTCAGGGGACTGTGCTGAGGGGTGTTATAAAGCTGCTTCCCTGGGAGGATCCTGGGACCTGTGGTTTCCTCCTCCTTGTCCTGTGGATCCCAAGCTGGTGCACCTGGAGACATGGATGTCTCTCCGTCCCACGCCAGTGTAGGTGACTGCAGCTTTCAGATTTCCACGTTCAGCCAGTGGCAATGCTTAGAGACATATCTCAGGAACAGACACACACACGAAACATTCACACGGCTGACTACACACCAGCATACCCCCCCTCACAGATCCCTCGAATACCAGTACAGACCCCAGCCTGTCTCATATCCCTGCCTGGATCCTGGGCCCTCTCACCTGCTCTGCAGGTCTCCTTCTCACCAGCTACTCCAGCTTGACACATGCAACCACGCACTCACACACTCATCTCATACACTTGTCTCACAGCTTTGTTTATTGCTTTAATTTCTCCTCTCTATTATTTCTGTTACAGCACTTGGCCATTTCTCATAATATTAAAGTGTTTTTTCAAATTATGCTGAATTCTAAATAGCTGCACACAGAGGAGAAGATTTGTGTACCTTTGCCAAACAGAAATATTTTGTGCTATCAGTAGTCTAATCCCAGAATGTGAGTAAAATTAAAATTTCTCAGGTCAAAAATGTCCTTTGCTTGATAATGTAATGATAGGAAAAGATTGCTTTCACAGTCTTTTTTTTTTCCTTTAACCACTGTAAGACCTTTATGTTCTCTTCAGAAATCATTTGGTGCTAACAAAGCAAGCCTGGGAACAGTTTCAGAGTGTAGCTAGTTAGAATCAGAGATATCTGATGTCTTTGGAAATGACCTGCGATAGGAGCTGAATCTTACACTTATCAAACCTGCCACTATTACATTAACAGGGATTGTATGGAGTAGAGGATTAAGTAAAATCTGAGATGTTGAAGATTTTAGAAAATTGGACCAAAATCAAACAGATAAATTGTAGATTGTCATTGTAGATAAATGCAGTCACGTAAGAATGTGTTTGTTTCTGAAACAAATGTGCCAAAGTGTGCTGAACTGCAACATGCATAAGGACACAAGAGCAATATACAAAAGAACACGGCAGAAAGATATAGTTTAAAACCAAAACAAATGGACATGACTCATCCTATAATAATAACAATTAGGCAATCTACCAAAAATGTCAGGGGGGAGGATTATTTGGTTCCATGTTTAGGATAGCATTTGCAGTCACAAATACACAGGGATTTTAATATCTGATCACTTCTCTGTGCTTCTCTGGAAGAAATGGTGCTGAATGTCCCTACACTTTTTGTGGCAATTTGAGCAGCATTATACCCAACACAGCTGGGACATGAAAACTGAAAAAAATTAAATTAATATTAAATTAATATCCACCAGTGAACACAGGGTGTTTTACACTTCACTATACATGGCTCCTTCAGCATAGCAGTGGAACATTCATCGCTGTGGATTTTCATGCTAAACTAATAAATGGCAAAGGAGAAGGCCTTGAATTTTTGCTTTCTCATCATGCAGTCTAATGAATGTGCAATATCAGGTGGCATTTCTGAGGCACGGAAGAGATTTTTTTAGTGGACTTTGCATCAGAGAACTTCAGACTGAACCGTACACACACTGTTTGTCAGCAGCATCCTGGCCTGTATCAGGAATGAGTAGGTCTCGGGGGGTGATCGTACTCCTGTACTCAGCACTGGTGAGGCCCCATCTCAAGTACTGTGTCCAGTTTTGGGCCCCTTACCACAAAAAAGACATTGAGTTGCTGGAGTGGGTCCAGAGAACAGCAATGAAGCTGGTGAGGAGTCTGGAGAGTAAGCCTTATGAGGAGAGGCCGAGGTAGCTGGGGTTGTTCAGCCTGGAGAAAAGGAAGCTGAGGGGAGACATTATCTCTCTCTACAACTACCTGAAAGTAGGCTGTAGAGAGGTGGGGATCTGTCTCTTCTCCCAAGTCACAGGTGATAGGGCAAAAGGAAATGGCTTCAAGTTGTGCCAGGGGAGGTTCGGGTTGAATATCAGGAAAAATTTTTACACTGAAAGGCTTATTAAGCTTTGGAAAGGTCTGCCCAGGGAAGTGGTTGAGGCGCCGTCCCTGGAGGTGTTTAAAGACAGGTTGACATAGTGCTCAGTGACATGGGTTAATGATGGGTTGCTTTTTACCAGAGTTAGGTAGGTGGTTGGACTAGATGATCTTAAAGGTCCATTCTAACCAAGACAATTCTATGATTCTATTCTATGTTTTCAGCATAATTCAGACTTCTGGGAAGACAGAACTTTAAAATTTTGTTTTTAAAACCTAACTGGATTCCAGCAGTAGGAAGAATTTAAGGATCAATTAGAAAGTAGCTTCACAAGTTAACTTTCTAGTTTGCATAATTAAACATTCCACAGTAAGAGGAGAACAGCAGCACAGTGGGAGAGAAATTAGGCTCGAAGTAGTTTGTGGTCCCTTCCCCTAGGCTCCGTCTACAAGGAAAACCACAGGGGCTGAAGTAGTTGGGGACATCTGTAGTAGTGAATTGCAGATCACTACGCTTGTATGCAAGGGTATGAGTTCAAAGCCATTTTCTGTATATATAGGTATGTGTTTTATTCTCAAAATTCCTGTAAGACCTTAATTCTTCTCTTCTGTGGATGTGTAATATGGGAATCAGTCTCTAATGTTACAGTTTTTTACTGCTTCAGAAGTGGTGCAATATTTTATGTAGTACTTTAAAATCATGTAGCATTATAAATTCCTTAATGCATTTTCTGTGACAGCTGGCCTTTCGCCCCTGCACCAGTGAAAGGGGGTACTGCTTAGTAGGCTGAATCTCTGGGAAAAAAAAAAAAAAGAGATCTGGAAAAAAACCTGACTTTAAAAAAAGGACAAAGAAAGAAAAATCTAGCAGCATGAAGGAAGAAAATTTTTAAGCTGTCTTTGACCAAAGAAAACATATTTCATCCAGTAATATCTGGTATATCGTAAAAGCAGTCCACAAACACAGAGTGGAAAGTGGTGTGTATTATGCTTGTACAATATGCTACACTGTAAGTATAGTAACAAAGAGTGGAAGTGAAGACACCAGTGAGCGATAAGACTGAAAAATTGCATTATATTAATATATAGGCCAACCTCACATTATTTCTATGTAGATCTTGTGATTAATTGCTTTGGTCCTAGGTTACACCTACGGAGAGCTGCATTGCACAGGTTTATGCAGCTAATTTAGCTTCACTGTTAACTACTTTATCTTCGGCATTGCGTCTAAGTAAATTTTGTTGAATAGGTTAATTATAGTATCTGAGCATTTCACAATTTTTAATACATGTTTTTCTTAGATGAAAAAAGGGTGTGTTTTTAAACTGTTAAATATGTGCTGAACTAAGCCATGAGGGAAAAACACTACATAAATGTAAAGAAAAAGCAGAAATTTGCAAATACTGTATATATGTCCTGTCTCTAATGATCTAGGAGAAAAATAGGTATTCTATGATTATTTGAAAATAACATATATGCACCACAGTCAGTCAAGCTCAACTATGTAGCTTCAATAAGGGCATTTTCCAAGTTGAGTGCTTAGCTTTGTAGAATTAACTGTCTGTAGTCATTTTAATGAATTGTGTACATTTGTAAAACATATAAGCAAGCTGTAGTTCTCTTTTACATTATTACTGCAATACTGTATCCTGGTTTAGGCTATATAATGCCAAAGAAAAAAAAAATGCCTAAGGTTGAAAAGGACTACACAAAAATAGAGAAGGAATGAATCTGTGGTTCAATACCTACTTCTCTGTTGCATCAAGTAGAGGCTGGTTTCTTCACTTCCAAGATCTTTGCCAGTTTTCTCAGTCCCTCAGTTAGTACACAGATGATTCCTCTATCCTCTCAGCCTCTGGTACCGGCTTCCATCACCCACTTGCTACATTTTCAGATTAACACATCTGTGCTTTTTCCCCACAGTGCCTTCCACAGCTCTCTACAGAGCAGTCTATAATTTTTCTTCCCTTCTTTAAAACTCTCCTTTGCCTTGATGCTGCCCAAAAGCTTGGCGACAGCTAGGTCAGTAGTGTGCTAGGACAACTGCCTACGGGGCTGACTAATGTTGCCTTATTGTGTCTGTGCTCTCCCACATCAATCTGCCTGTTTTCACATCTGTTTTTTTCCTTTCCGAAACTAGTAGCAATGTGATGCAGGGATGGCCCTGCTGCACAGCACCCAGCACAGTGAATTTCTGTAACATCTGAGGTGCCCGTGTGCTAGGGGAATGTAATAGAGTTAACTACAATCAAGAATATGCTAGAACATGTAAGCGAGGCTGCTGATAGTTAATTTTACGTTGCACACACGATCAGCCTAGTAAAACAGGGACCTGGTTCTCCCTCGTAGACACTTTGGAGGCAGTGTCTCTCTGCAGCTTGCTAAGGAGAGCTTGGAGGTATGGAGAGTGGGAATAATTTCTCCTAACTTGAGATATGTAGATGTTTCCATCTGAGCTGCCTATCCTAAAGAGCTTTATAATCGCTGGGTTGAAATAGATACTTGTACAGCCCAATAAAGCTGTTTGCTTCTAGACATCTATTTTAGGATAGGAATGATGGTACAAATAGGAGAACTTATGTGTACATTGTTATGGGAGCCTGAACAGGTATAGGTCAGGTGGAAACATCTGCATTGCAGGCATCAAAGGGGTCCTTTTTGTAGAAAAAAAAATAATTTACTGAGAAAGGGACAGGAATGTGCATGTTGCGTGACCAAAACATTGCCTGCTCCTGGTACTGGTCTGTCAGTGGCAAGCTCCTTCAACTTGAACAGGGCTGTTCCCCCCTCCTTCTCACTGCCTTCCTATCATCTATTGGGAAGCCACTGCATGGGAGTGGTAAAAGGGGGAAGAAGAATAAGGAGCCTGTTGGACACCTGTGCTTGTAACTCCCCCAACACAAGCTGAGGAGGTGCTTCTCCTGCTCTTCCTTTTGTTGCCTTCATGTGGTCATGCACAAAGTGACCTCCACCGCTTCTGAGGAAGGCTCAGTAAAAGATGGCCGTGTGATTGATTCCTTCTCCCAGTAACAATAATGAAGTGGAAGCAAGTATAAATGCACAAAGAGTGAGTAACCATTGTTAGGAATATTAAACCGATTACCTCTGTTCTACAGGGTGAATCAATAGCAAATACATTTTTTTTCAGAATCACGGGAGTAATCACCAACCTCTGTAGACATAATGATAGCTGTTTGATCTCTGTCTGGCATGTTGGAGCATAAAATGAAGGTCATGTTCAAATCTGATTGGAATTCAGGGAAAGCATCTCAGCTTATTACCATTACTATAGTGCTGGATTCTATTTACATTGGTAAACATTTTAGAATACTTGACGTGTTATTCAATTAAAACTGTGATTGCTAACTGACAGACCAAAGTGCATTGATTTTTCCAACCACATTAAGCTAAGTACATGGCACAGTGTTTCATTAGCCTGTCTGCTTAACCCTTTCACATTAATTTAATTAGCCAGTATAAAATTAATGTCTAAAATATTAAATAACTCTAAATTTCTAAATTAGAATGTGTTGCAAGAATATATTCATCTCAATAGTTTCTGACATATATTTATTACTAGATGATTTACAATCTGCTGCGGATCACATTGTTATCCAGATGGTAAAGTTTTTTCTCTGTACTCACTCAGTAAGAGGGGAAGTCTAAAAAGGATGTGATATTATCTTCTCTGACCCCATTTAGACCCCGGTCATAAATTTTCCTTTTACTTCAGGATAAAGACCAGTAACTTGAGTCTGACAAAAGGACAATTTGTGGTTTTTGCTAAAGCAAGTCTTCTGCAGTGAGAGGCAAGCTTGATTTAAAGACATCAAGAAATGAAGACTTAGCACTTTCTCTGGTCATTTATTCCAGAATTCAATCACTCTCATGCTTAGAAACATGTTCCTTATTTTAAATTTGAATTTGTCTGGAGTTAACTTTTAGCCATTAATTCTTCATATGCTTTTCTTCACTAAATTAGATAGTCCCTCTCCAGACACTATTTTCTGTCTGTAAAAGTTTTTGAACACTGCAATCAAGCTACAATGCAAACTCCTTTTTACTACCCTAAATGCTTTCTCCTCAAATGGTTTGCTTTAAGGCATTTTTTACAGTCTTCAAATTATTTTTGAGGTCTTATAAATTCTCTCAGTTTTTTTCACAACATTTAGAGAACAACCGTGTTGAAACTACACATAGCCCTTCATTTAAGGGCAGTGCCAGCTATTATACTCACTACTCCACTGTGGGTCTGCTTTTTGCCATAGGATTGCGTAAGGAGTCCATGTTGAGTTATTTGCCGTGGTAGACAAGTACTCTTGAAGTTACTTGCTTTCCAGGATTTAATCCCTGGTTGCATACCTCTTGTTCTTAAATGTCTGACTTTCTGCATGGCCATATTAATGTTAATTCTCATTGACTATGTCTACATTAGTAAAGAATGGATTATTTTTTGTGCCTATACTGCTTTCATTAGTATTGACTGTCTGCTGATCTTGGAGTCATCCTGCAAATTTTACCATTAATGATTATATGTTTATTTACAGAACATTAATAAAAATGCTGAGCAGTGTTTAGTAATGGTAGTAATCTTCATGGGAGCCAAAGAGTCATTCAGTCGCAATTCCCTATTTATACCTTCTTTTTGATAACAGAAAACTGGCATCATCTAGTGGATTTCTAATGTATTTAACATGTACTTTCTTGTCTTATGTGCTTTTTTTGTTTTCATCAGAAAGTCGTGTGGCACTAGGTAACTTCACAGCAGTCTAAATAACAGAAGGGGTAATGGTTTTCTACTGCTTTCAGCCAGTGTATCTTCAGTTTTCTACAAGAACAAGCATTAATTTTTTTAGTTAAGAGTCCAAACTAAAAACACTGTACAAAAAGCTATGGCATTGTGGTTTGGAGTATGTTTAAGGGGAAGCAGAATAATTGAAAAATATTCAAAGAAAATAGCCATTCAAATGTGTCGTACGCACATTTGCTTTCAATTTGCTGCTGTAGAGGAATGATTTCAATTATTCAGGCATGATTGTTGTGAAAGATGCCATATTTTTAAACAGCAAAGGAAAATTTGTATTTCGTTGTTTTCCTGCAAGATGTGATCCATAATTATTTACAAAGGTGTCTAGTGCGTACGTTATCTACTGTGTTGCATTTCTTCCAGCTGGCAATTGAAGAAAGATCCTCACAATAAATTCATCAACTACTGATGAAAAAAACGCTTTTGAGACTTAGAAGTTCACTTAGGAAGTTGCATTCACAGTTTTATAGTGGGATATGCAAATTTTCCATTTTTTTTTACAGCAGCAGTTCTCTAAGCAGTTTTGCAGGCCACAGCTGACGTGTTAACTGTCAGTATCAGCGTTAACTCTCTAAACATTCTCTAAACCCTAAGCTATTGTTGGAGACCAGTGTAAGGATTCATCAGAGACATTCATCAAGCTTCAGCTGAGTCTCCCAACTTCTGCTGCTCAGGGAGTGCCAAGTTGCAGTTGGTATCATGAATCAAAATGCAGGCAGCGTTAATGTGTTCTGTTGGAGCTAGAAATGGCAGGGAGAAGTCCCGGTTGCTCTGCCCAGAGCTGGCGCAGTCCAGAGAGAAGCAGGAGCAGATTCTCAGGAGGATCCTTGTATGACACAGAACCGCCGGTGGGATTCTCACTTCATTGCAGTGGTTCATCACCCTCTCGGTTCACTTTAGTCAAGGCTGTTTAACAGGCTGGCCCCAAAGCTATACAGTGGAAAAACAAAGGCGTAATAACAGCATAGGAGCTCAGTAACAAGCAAAGTCACAGAAGGGCCAGTTAGTACAGGAGCTAAACATGAAAGAAGAATGATTTTAAAACAATTTGCAATTGGAAGTACCCCTCCTACACCAGCTACAGGAGCCTGCAGTTCAGAGGCAGAAAACTGAAGTGTTTTGTACCAAAAATTACAAAAGAAAAAGAGCTACAGATAAAAGATCTTCAGAGCAATACATTGGTTTGTTTTCTCAATGTGAATGAAGCTGGTGAATCCAGTTCTGCTGTTATATTTGAGGAAAGTCTGATTTACCTAGCCAGAATCTGATCTGTGGCTGTATAACCCCGTCCTGTACAAACAGCCTAGAGCTCCCAGATTGTCGCTCTGTGCTATCACAGAACATGCCTTTAAGGATTCCAAAATGTTCCTTAACTCTCCCCTACACTGGAAGCCTTAGGGGAAAAAACCAAATTCTGTCAAAATACGCTGACAGCATCCTTTTTTTTCAGTCTGATTCCCTTAAGCATAAGCAAAAAACATCAAATTTCAATATCAAACCAAAAAACATTTCAGGTGTCCTTGTCAGGGTACCTGAGACACAAAAGCCGATTGTTGGTTTTTCAGAAGTCCAGTGCCCATCTACTCACTCCCTAATTTGCAAGGCCTTGCCCTGTTTTATAGAGTGAAAAGTCGTCTCAAGCTGACTTGCAGCTGCCATAGGATGAGAATCTGGACATGGGCGTATCCTGGGAAGCAGCTGTTGACAGTGACTTGCCAAGGTGATGTGAACAGGAGGGAAGGAGAGATGGGACTACGGGAGTGTAGCTTTTCCCTTGCAGGTTGTGATGGTGGTTCACAGACCCTTTCTGGGGTGTGCTCAGCAGCCTTCTCGTGGATCATCTGAGACTTGCATTTAGAAATGAGATTTGTGGGAAACTTGGGAGATAAAAGTCACAGAGATGAGATGGCATTGAACAATTATCCTCTAAGAGGATAATTAGTTTTTTGAATAATAACTAAAGGTTCTCTTGATCAGCCTTGATGCAGCTCCAGTTATCTAAGGCTGATCCAAATTGTAGGAATTACTGGTATTCAGAAATCATAGATGCTTTGTACAGCAGTCTCTTGCATGGTATTTTGTTTGAAGCCAACCAAAGAAGTCTGAAAAGAACCCTAGAATACTACAAATCCCACAGAACTGTCAGTTAGAAATCCAAACCAGGCCAGTCTTTGTCACTTCTTTTTTTAACTGAGTCTCTAAATTGTTGTTGTTCATCATTCAGGATAAGCAAGTCATCTGAAAAAACTACTCAATAAAACCTTTCTACCCACTGTTGCAGTTCCTTCCCTGAGTTCAAATCTAAGTCCATGGACCTGAATATTATCTCAGTGCATGGAATGATGTGTTTGCATTGCCATTATGCTCTGCAGAAATATTAATTCCCTTTCCCAATCTGGCAGCCTGTGCTTGTGAGCAAGAGTCATTACAACAGAGCATGCTGTTCTCTGGTATGCCCTAAGGTGGCGGAAATGACTGCGGTCCCAACTCTCAGCTCAAGAGTATTGTGCACCAGGATATTAACTGTAGAACTGGCAATATTGCTTTGGTGCAGAGTCTTCCTCCAGGCACCCACAAGACAGATGGCTTTATCAGTGCACAGTCATTCACCTCTACATTGCAATTTAGGAAGAAATACAAATTTCCAAGTGTCTTTACTAAGCAATTTTACAGCTGTCTATCTGAAATTAAAGCACCCTCCCTTGGTTGTGCTTCGCGTTTTTATAGTGACTGGCAGCCTTTTTTCCACAGTGCTACAGGCAGCCTTCCGCCAAGTTTTTAACGCTCACAAAAATACGTGACACTAAGTTAATGAAGATCGGTGCTTCAGACTGTAGGGTAGCAAGCAAAGGGGGATTCTGCATTACGTGTGTAATTGGGCACTTCCTATAGACCAGCTCTGGACGGGAAAGGCTTTTTGTACAGAAGTTCATAGGGATGTATTGATACGAACCTCATGGAAAGTCTTTTGTAGAGCCTATAGGAAGAGCGGCTTCCAGCCTGCTGCCCGTCCTATTCCCCCTGAGCTGACCTGTGCACCGGTCTGTGAAATGCTACGAGCCAAGGATTGAAGCAGCACATTTCTCAGTAACTGAGTATCTGTCTTTGGCTCAAATTAGTGGAAATCCATAAACCTGTCTCTCAAGTTGGAGTCAGTTTTCCATCAGAGCCAAAAGCTGGTCAGAGTGAAATCTTAAGGTGAAGCACCCAGGGCATTTTCACCCCCCGGCTATTGTACCTGTGCTCCAGTTTCCAGTAAAGTTGACACAAACTTGCATATGTGAGAGGTAAGACTGAAGCATGTTTAACTAGTAGTACCACCTCACTATTAGGAAAAAGCGGTTGGCTGAGATTTCCACAAGCTGTGAAATGGGAGGAGTTTGCAGTCAGCTCTGAGTGTCATTTCAAGGGGGAACAATCTGTCAGGGCATCTCCTGCTTCACAGGGAAGCCGTGCACTGAAAGCAGTGTGTCCACCTCCAAACTGGAGAAGTCAGTGCCTGATAAATAGTAAAAATCTTGTAAAAATCTGAAAGTATTTTTTTCCTTTGTATGTTGGGGCAGTCCTTGTGCATTTCCCTCCTCCTCGGAGTATGGAAAGATCAGAGAAGGCCCTTCCTCTAACTCTTGAGGGAGGGAGGAACATCCCAACAGCTCGTATTTCTCCCCTGCATTTGTCTGCAGGCCTGGGAAGACTATGGAAGTGTTGGTAATAATGTAATAATGTGAGAGGGAGAGGAAGACATGTAGAGGAGGTAAGGAAGCAAGGGAGAATAAAAGAACACATCCAACTGGAATAGTTCCTTGCTCTTTCTTCATAAAGAAACTTTTTCTGCTTTTTGTTACAATCTTGTACCCTTTCCTTTATCTTTTTTGGGTTAGCTTCATCCTTTTGGAGGTAGGAGGACCAAAACTGCCATGTTTTTAAAAATACAGGTTTACCATGCATTTTTTGAAATGTGTTTTCATTTGTTCTTAGTCCTCTCCAAATCAATCAATTTTTTTTTATCCCACTACCAAGTACTGAGGTGACATCATCATAGAACTCTTTACTTCATTCCTGATCAGCCCTTATCAGTTTATATAATTCCATGAACCACGTTGCAATTCCCTACACAGAATTTCATCTGCCTTTTTATCACAACTTGTTCATGATCGTAGTGCTCTTCTGCAGCTCTGCACAGTCAGCTTTCAATTTTAGTCCCTGTGATAAACATAGTGGAATCAGCAGTCTCTCTTCCCCCATTATTCATCACCTTTTCCAGGTCATTTAGGACTTTGCTGAGCAGCACAAATCCTGGCACAAATTCCCATAGGATTGCATTGGTGATTTCCTTCCAGTGGGAAAACTCTACATTCCTACTTTTGGGGGTTTTTTTTATCTTTTAATTGCTTATTCATTCAAATGAGGATCTTCTTACCCCATGAGACTTACTTTTTAGGAGCTTTTTTTTAACCACTGAATTTTTAAAATGCGCTTTAGTACACCTTGTCTGCTTATTTGTCTATTCCTTAAAAAAAAATAGCCAATAGACTTGTGAAGTATGTCTTCCCTTTACAACAGCTTAATGGAGTGGTTCCCAATATATTTTTTCCATGCTCTGCTTGTTCTGTTCGTTGCAGTGGTCCCTACTGATTTGCCCAGTGAGGACACCAGGTTCCCTCCCTGGTCCGCAGTTCTTCACATCACCCCTGGACTCCTCTGTAAAATTAGCCCCCTTCCAGCCCCTGACACACACAGTTCCAGTGAGGGGTTACCCACCATGGCTCGCAGTTGTGTTATTTCATCCTTCGGTTGGTTTAGAGCTGTTAGGTGAATACCATCTGTTCCTAGTGAGCTGTTAGTTTGTGCCATGGGGAATATGATCTCCGAAGGGAGAACTCCGTGCTGAGTCCAGTGCATCGTGCATAAGTGCAAATGTTCACTACTGTTCCCCTCTCATTTTGTTTTCCACTCCTATGTAATTGGAGTTCTGTTTCGGTCATTTCTGCTTGGCCTCACAGTCAGACAGCCACAGCACTTAACCAGAATAAAGACTACCTAATGAAAAAATAAACGTTACAGAAAAGTGGCTCTTGATTAGTGTATTTTTCATGCTTTATTTCCTGCATAGACTATTTTGCCCTCTTAAGAGCTGGTGAAAGAATCTCCCAGTGTTCAGCTAGAGAGTTCACAAGTACCTTTACACAGGATTATGCCTAAAAATAGATGACCAGTCATGTTAAATAACCACAACTGTGCTGGCACAATGCCATGCCAGAAATAACGGATGTTTCTTTAAGGGGTTAGAACATATAAATAGAAATATACATAGTAAGGGGTGGGAACCATATGCAACTGGAAGGCAATTACAAGAAAACAAAACGAGGAGACGTGTCAGAGAGTGTGCGAGAACAGGAATTCAACTAGCAAGGTTCCCGCTAAAGCTCTGTAATTTAATTTAAAGCTTCTATCACGCTTGGAAGGCTCCAGTAACTTACATAATTTTGTTTTGCAGTTTAAAGTCTTACAAGAGAATTTACACACCTTTTGTGGTTTGGGTGGATTAATTCATGAGCCTGTTGTGATGGAAAAATGCAGCATACAGCAATATGTATTCAGCCTTTGTACCTGCAAGGATGGATCAAAGCATTTACATTTTCTAAATTAGAAAGCATTTTTGGATGTTACAGGTCTAGATATCCATTAGCACCAAATATAAGTAACTTTCCTAGTAGACCACTAAGGAATACTTTCAGAATTCTCAATGTTCAGATACATTTGCTTATACAGGAATGATAAATAAAATTTTACGTTTTGATAATAGCTTAATTAGTAGATTAATTTTAACCGTGATCACGTATAGAGTGAGTCCTTTCACTCCCTTCCAAAAAGAAGATTCTACAGGTTTCTGTAGAAGATGGATCATCTTCTTTGAAGTATAGATCTTAAAGTTTGGGGGTTAATAAAAAGAGGGGGGGAGGGAAACCCACAAACTGTCTTTGTAGGATTCATGACTCACAGTTTATGAAGCCATATGGAATACGGTAACCCACACATTCTGACTGTCTGAAAATTTTGTTTGAAAAGAACAGTGAGATACCAGTAAAATGATTGACTGAAGTTGTATACTTCTGTTATAAAACAGTGCTTTGGAATGAGAACCAGCATTGTGGTCATGCTTTGAATGCATCCATAGTATTTTCTCAGAATGAATCCTTTTCCATTCCAGGGTCCTGGTACCCCAAACATCCCTCCTGGGACTGTTTGTTCACACTGTAGCTGTGCTTTGAAACAAATTAAAAATGTCCCTACCAACAGCAAAGTGTGGGATACTGTATGTTAGGGTCTCCTTCATACATAAAACATGGCAGTTTTTTGCAGCCTCCCAACCGTTTGCAGGCATCGCGGAGATCTCATGACCTTCTGTCCTCCGCTGCCATACCCAAATACCTGCACTTCTGGAATTACATGTCAGAAGGCTGCTTCTAGAGTTCTCATTTGTGTGATTCACAGTGAAGATTTGGCATGTCTGTAACAGGGTTGCAGTGTGGGATGGAGAAGAGGAGGAGGAAGAACCCTGCTTGATAGTTAGCTGCATAGGTGTCCGCTCATGTGCATAGTTTTACTGATGAAAAAAAATTCCCAAGAGCAATGCAGAACTACTGGGAATGATCCAACCTTTTACTAAGTCGTGGTTCAAATTCAGAAAGCTCTGGGTTGTGTGTGTACGTGCATTGGTCGTGTTACAGATCTACATAGGTTGGTGTAGCCATACAGTGTGTATCAAGCTGCAGAAGGTATCCGGGGTGCTACAACGGAGCCTCTCATCATCTGAGATGCTCTGCAGATGGAGTGAAGGATGCCCATGAGGACATGGCATCTGACGGTCCAGCTTTTTGTCTCATCAGGCACAGAAGCTGCAGAGAACACAACATGAAGAGTTCTCGTCACAGATTGTAATATAATTTCTCCTATCAGCTCTTGCAGTGAAAAACACCCACTGAGGACTGGCCAGCCAGAAACACACGTTTAGCCTGGTACAGGAGCCAATAGCTGGTGGGTGTCTTGATGTAGTTACCTATTTTAGTGGACTTTGGAGAGCAGAGCAGAGGGAGAGGACATGCCTTGCTCTTCAACAAGCTCCCCCCTCTTTGCTCCATCTCTCCTAAATAGAAAGGAAATTGTAGGCTGTTCACAGTAAAGAGTTTAATGCCTTTTTTTCTTAGCAAAATAGCAGCCGTTGTATGTCACTCCTTTAGGGCAACAAATAATGTACTGGCTTGGATTAATAGCAACTAATTGGCACACACAATGGCAGAAGTGGATGTGCTCCCAAGTTAATGATGTGTCTTGTGAGTCTTATGTATCCAGATATGTCCACAGGTGTCCTGTAGGCTTCCCTCGTCAAATCAGCAGTACCTTGGTAGCTAAAAAATGACATTACATTTTAGATGATACCCACCTTCTTTACAAACTGCCAGGACTGCCTTGCCTGTCCTTCCAGCATGCTAACTTGCTGAAGTGGTTGGTACGTGCTCTGAATAGTGGGATCATTGCAAGACGGTGCATTATACTTGTGAGGTTAAAAAAGGATCTCGATTATCAGCTCTTCCCAGCATTAAATAGGACTCTGGACCTTGAGTGGAAGTCTGTCCACTGCCTGACAGATGTGAACCTTCCCACAACAATGGCTACAGATGAATCTTTCCACACGTGCACCCAGTTAATCATCAGGCCAATGAGGATGGCCTGTAGTGTTCCAGCTTCTCTGGTTTGGGTTGTGCTGGTTGATTTCTGAAACTGCCTCAGAAGCAGCAAGGCATAAACCTGTTGCTCAAAAGACAGCCATTATTCTGCTGTGTGTTTTAAACATTCAGCCCACTTTCCAAGAGTGGGTATTAACAAAAAGGACAACAGGGGAGTGCTTGTGGTGCAGTGTCACCTGCACAGCAGAGGCAGACAAGCTTCTTCTTGCCTGTATCTGCTGGACCAGTTTTCTGTTGCAGTCCAACCTACAGATTCTGCAAACTTCCACAAATTATTTAGGTGGTCCCAAATGTCAGGGTTGCCAGTGGGTGATGTGAGTGTAGCAGCACCGCTTTGAAAGCTGCGAGTTTCCATTAAGGTCTTCAGACCTGACCCAAAGTATATGAATGCCCATTGTTTTTCTTCTTAGTTTGGGATTTCATATTTCATTATGGTGGGGTCTTCTTGGTTTTCAGTTTTAAAATGAATAAATACATCTGTAGCGGTACACATCTTAGTTACAGAAAAACTGGCAGTGAGTTTATTCACCCAGCTGATCACTTATGGATCAGTAGCAGTCAGGACTGGCAATGTTCTGCGCTGGACATTGGAGATGTTTGTCATCCCCCCACAAAGATGTTTTACTTGCACATCTGATCAAATAGTACCCGCTTATACAGAGTCTTAAATCACAGAATCACTGTATTCCTTCTCACATGTTGGCTTTTCCATGTGTAGTGAAGCCACTCAATTTTACCCACATTGTTTTCCTTTTATGAAGACCTTCTCTGAGTGAGGGGGGATGAAGCCAGGCTATTGACTGCGTGCAGTAGTTGGGGAATGAGGCAGAAATCAGTGTTCAAGTACTTCATCACTGCTTATCAGTACCTAAGAGGAGAGAGAGAGAGTTTGACAATCCTCCTTTTGTGAGTTTATACATTTTTTTCATAGCTCCTTCTTGTAATGCATACTTTTCATTTGCTTTGGTCATCTTAGTAGCTGTTCTTCATACCAGCTTTATTTCGAATTCTCCTGCTCTAATCAGTGAGATGCAGTTCACATGACTGGCTGCAGTTATACTGTTGATGTCTGTGTCTACACCAGCTGTATTAACTCACCGTACTATCAAGCATCACTTCTCTCTCTGATCTTAACAAACATCTGAAATAGGTAAATTACATCGGGACTTTAGAGCAGCTAGTTCTGAGGCAGGCATCTGTCCTTGCCATGGCTGGAGTTGACCCAAGCTGAGTTCCAGATGAGTTGTGCTAGTGCCTTTGTGCTACACCGACACTGCTGCCAGTGACAGTAGCTCTTACCTGCCTTTGCTTTGAAAATACTTCAAAAAAAATTTCCATGATTATTTTTTTCTCCCTATAGTTTCTAACAGATACAAACTGCAAAATGAAAAATTTCTAACATGAAATTTTCTTTCATGGCAGAAGTTCTCCTTTCCCTCTAGCAGAAATTAGCTTGGTTTTCTGCTAGTAAGTCTTTTGCTGTTAAATTTTTGTCTGTTTCTATTATTTCACCCCTCAATGGCATCAAAGCATTATGGATAGGCAGGCTGCAAATACAGGAGTATCCGCTTGGCAGTGGAGCTGTGGGAAGCAAATGAGTCAATTCTCAGCAGGAAATAAATGAGGAGTTTAAGCTACTTCAATGGTAACTCCATAAACCTCAGCAACACAATCTCTTGCTGCTCTCTATCTGTAACCTTAGATGACTTTGAGGACTGAACTCGCTGCAACTGTCTGTGTCTCAGCTCATCTACACAGTATTCCAGTCTTCTTTTATTGACAGTATTTCCCACTGCTGTCATCAACATATTCCAGTACATCTCCTGAATTTTGTGCTCTGCAAAGATATTACTGTGTAATGCAACAATATGACTAACATTGTTCCTGTTCCTTGCCTGCTTTATCATCTTAAAATTAATTAACCACCTTCACATTCCTCCTTAGCGCTGTGCTTTGCTGCAACGCCTACAAAAATTTGGAAACAATCTGACTGTGAGTGAGCTGAGAACATTGCCTTGCATGCCAAGTGATATATTCTCTTTCTTTCCCTGTGCTCCTCCATCTCGTGGCTTCCATTTGCCTCCCCACGGATTGTAGGCTCTTTGGGGCAGGATCATCTCTTTCTTCTGTGAGCTGCCAGTGCCCAATCCTGTTGCCCCTACAGACCTCGTGGTTTAAATTACCTTTTAGGCAAAAATCCCGTTAGTTTAGCTTTAGTTTTTAATTTTGCACAGAATGATTTGTGAGGACGTACTCTCAGATCTAACAACCATTGAAGTCAAAAAGCCCAGGATTAGTCATACGGTTGTGTGTAGAGGAAGATTTGCTGGTTTGTTTTCTTATATGTTTTTTTATTTATTTGCCTACAGTGACAGCACTTTGTGTTTACTCCAATCCTGCACAAAGAGCCACAGTGGAAACCATGGGTAGGTTCAGAATTCTGCCCCTGTTCCTCCACCCTGGCCTCTTCAAGGATGATGAATTTTGGATAACACTTCTTTATTTAAGTATCTTAATTATTTTCAAAAATGTGACTTCAAAAAAAAAACCATTTTGCTATTGTTGTCTAGATATAGAATTAAAATTGTGTGTACTTTACAGGAAATCCTCTTAAAGTGCTGCCCCTGTGGAAGGCCTAGAGTAAATCCAACTTAGTGACCCTTGAAGCCAGTGGAGAGTCTTGCTTTAAACCAGTGTATTGTTCATAAAAGGGGCCACACATAGGCAGTGCCCTGCAGTGTTCTACTTGCAATATTTATCCATCAGGTAGGAGCAGCAACTGTTGGGAGACATCAGCTCCAACCCATTGAGCATACAGTGGGTCACAAGTAACCGATGCCTGTAAGCATGCACACTGGCCACCGCATTGCCTTTGGTGCCTTCATGCTGGCGAGAGCCTCCTGTCTGCAGGTGTGCAGACTACCTTCTGTGCATCCCCCCGGCTGTGGGGGATGCCCATCACCCCAGCTGCCCATGGGGCAGAATTTTCCCCTCTTCAGTTCTTGCTCTCACGCTGTTGTTTTTGTGGCCTTTCCCCAGCAGAGCCAGTAATGTGTCTGTGGTGGGTTCTCATAGGAAGTGGCTGCTGTCAGAAGCAGAATCACCTGCCTTTTCCCCCTTCTCCCACCATTGATTAGGGCCCAAATAATACATTTATTATTATCAAATTACATATTATTATTAAATTACATTTGTACAATACAATACTCAGTGGATCAGGAGCTGGCTGGATGGCTGCACTCCAAGGGTTGCAGTCAATGGCTCAATGTCCAAGTAGAAGCCAGTGATGAGTGGTGTTCCTCAGGAGTCAGTACTGGGACCAGAGCTGTTCAACATCCTTGTCAGCAACATGGACAGTCAGATGGAATGCACCCTCAGCAAGTGTGGTGATGACACAAGTGTGGCACAGTGAAGACACTGGAAGCAAGGGATGTCATCCAGAGGTGGCTAGACAGGCTTGAGAGGTGGGCTTGTGCCACCCTCGTGAAGTTCAGCCAGGCCAAGTGCAAGATCCTGCACTTGGCAATGCCAGACACAAATGCAGACTGGGCAGAGAATGACTGGAGAGCAGCCCTGGGAAAAGAACTTGGGGACACTGGTGGATGTGAAGTTCAACACGAGCCGCCAATGTGTGCTGGGAGCCCAGAAGGCCAACTGAATCCTGGGCTGCGTCAATAGAAGTGGGGCCAGCAGGTCAAGGGAAGTGATTCTTTCCATCTACTCTGCTTTTGTAAGACACCACTTGAAGTACTGTGTCCAGCTTTGGAGTCCTCAGTAGAGGAAGGACATGGACCTGTTGGAACAGGCCAGTGGAGGGCCACAAAAATGATCAGAAGGCTGGAGCACCTCTCCTATGAGAACAGGCTGAGAGAGTTGGGGTGGTTCAGCCTGGAGAAGAGAAGGCTCTGGGGAGATGTTATAGCAGCCTTACAGTACCTAAATAGGGCGTACAGAAGAGCTGGGAAGGGACTCTTTTATCAGGGAGTGGAATGATAGGATGGGGGTTAAAAGTTTTAAACTGAAAGAAGGTACATTTAGATTAGATAGCAGGAAGAAATTTTTCACTATGAGGGTGGTGAGGCGCAGAACAGGTTGCCCAGAGAAGATGTGGATGCCCCATCCCTGGAAGTGTTCAAGGCCAGGATGG
>VZRU01008042.1:183345-202116 GCA_013398155.1 Pedionomus torquatus
GTCAGTGGCTCAATGTCCAAGTAGAAGCCAGTGATGAGTGGTGTTCCTCAGGAGTCAGTACTGGGACCAGAGCTGTTCAACATCCTTGTCAGCAACATGGACAGTCAGATGGAATGCACCCTCAGCAAGTGTGGTGATGACACAAGTGTGGCACAGTGAAGACACTGGAAGCAAGGGATGTCATCCAGAGGTGGCTAGACAGGCTTGAGAGGTGGGCTTGTGCCACCCTCGTGAAGTTCAGCCAGGCCAAGTGCAAGATCCTGCACTTGGCAATGCCAGACACAAATGCAGACTGGGCAGAGAATGACTGGAGAGCAGCCCTGGGAAAAGAACTTGGGGACACTGGTGGATGTGAAGTTCAACACGAGCCGCCAATGTGTGCTGGAAGCNGAAGGCTGGAGCACCTCTCCTATGAGAACAGGCTGAGAGAGTTGGGGTGGTTCAGCCTGGAGAAGAGAAGGCTCTGGGGAGATGTTATAGCAGCCTTACAGTACCTAAATAGGGCGTACAGAAGAGCTGGGAAGGGACTCTTTTATCAGGGAGTGGAATGATAGGATGGGGGTTAAAAGTTTTAAACTGAAAGAAGGTACATTTAGATTAGATAGCAGGAAGAAATTTTTCACTATGAGGGTGGTGAGGCGCAGAACAGGTTGCCCAGAGAAGATGTGGATGCCCCATCCCTGGAAGTGTTCAAGGCCAGGATGGTTTAGATTGGATATTAGGAACAATTTCTTCATTGGAAGAGTTGTCAAGCACTGGAACAGCCTGCCCAGGGAAGTGGTTGTGTCACCATCCCTGGAGATATTTAAAAGAGGGGTAGATGTGGTGCTGAGGGACATGGTTTAATGGTAACTTGGCAGTGCTGGGTTAATGGTTGGACTGGATGATCTTAAGGGTCTTTTCCAACCTAAATGATTCTATGATTACTGTGTAGTTTCATCCTAAACATTTGAGCCACCTGTATTGGAGTGGTCAACAGTACAGACTTGCTGTGGGCCATAAAACCTACCCAAAGAGCTGGGGTGTGAGCCCCATGCTGCCACACTTGCCCTGCTGTTTGCCACCAGGCAATGCTAACAGTTGGAGGGCAATGCTAACCGTTGTTAGCATTGTCCATGCACCATGCTCCAGAGAGGCAGGGATGCGCTCTTAGCAGCACAAATTGCTTTTCAGGAGGTGCTAGTCAAGGAGGGGCTTCTAACAATGTGAAAAGAAGTTCCTGTTGGTTGGTTCCTGCTGCATTTGGGGAACAGCCCTTGCAGGTCTCAAAGGCACAGGATTACAATGAAGAAACATCTAATCTCATTATTGATTTGTCCTCTGAGTGGAAATAGAGCACAAGGTGGTGGATATTGACAGCTGGGTTCAAAATGTCCCTTTGCCTTTAATTTTGGGATGGGGAGGATGTCAGCATATCATTTGCATTCTTATCTGCTTGATGCCCATTGGAAGACAGTGTCTCCACTAAGCAGTGAAGGTGGAAGCAGATGAATGAGGTGAGCGGTCTGCGCTGCACGGGGGATCCCGGTGCATTTGCCAGGAGAGCCCTGCGCTGCTTCTGCTTTTCCTGTTCCGTTTGCCAGCCCCGTGGCCAGGAGGGCCACTTTCATCTCTGCGTTGTGGTAGTCAGGACTCAGTTCCCAGAGGCTTGAACTTCAACAGGAACAGAGGCAGCCCCTTGTTTGTTCAAAGTTCTCCTGAAACAGCCTGGGAGGGTTACTCTTTCAAAGTCCTCAGGAAAGTAATACGGATTTGGTAACACCTGCAATTACAGAAAATGTTCTGCAATTCAGCTGTGTTGAACATGGCCAAGTAATCATTTTTAAAGACAGCTGTGGCATTCAAGCCATACTCTTTCCCTTCCCTTTTATTTTCTGCACAAAGAAACTTGGTTGGAAAGCTTTCCCTGTCTGAATATTGTGCCACAGGAACCTCACTGCCATTCTCTGAACAGAAAGAATTACACACAAAATGACAGAAATTGTTAGTAACACATTTATTTTTACAGCTCTTGAAACTCCGGTACTGCAATAAGTAGGTTTCACTTTGAATTTTACTTTGAGTGCAGGCAAGGCTGGAAATGTAAAGGAAAAACTCAGGGTTCTGTGTGTTTCCAGAAGAATATGGGCTCTGCAGCATTAGCCTTGTCCTGCTCTGGGCAGCAAGCCCAGGAGCTCTCCCGTTTGTGCAGGAAAATTAGCCTGGGACACAGGGTGAGAACAAGAATGAGAAAAAAGCCTTTCCCTTTTTATAGTACAGATTTCCATCCCAAATGCAGTTGGGCAGGTACAGAGACTTGTGCTCACTGATATGCTTTCCATTGACTTCAGCCGGCTCCCAATTTTATGTTGATTGTTCCCTGTTAATACAATATTTCCTGTAGCTGAGGTATTCCAGCACTGAAGCTTTAGTGTGGGGTCACTGTGCAAGTTGCATATTCAGAAGAAAAAAACACAACATATTGACAGGTTCCCAGTCTAAAAATACTAAAATTTACTATCAATACTAAAATACTAAACACAAAAAATAGCTTTTTAATATTTAGATTAACGCTATAGGATGAGTTCAACTCAAGTTACCTGTTGTGTGAATGTGGCATAGCTCCACCAGTGCCAACAGGGTTCCAGTGGTATAAATGTGCTGTGGCCGGAAGAAAATGGGATCAGCCCCCTGCATGCTGTGCAAGCCAGAGCCTCGGAAGAAAACAGCCACGTTCCTTCATATAACGTTAATTAAGCCTCTGCTGAAAAGTAAATGAGTTATGAGAATTCTTGATGAAGTGGTATTGTTGTGGAATACCTAATGTAGAATATTTCACCAAGTAGAAACATTTCATGTTTCTGCTCATTTATGGCAGGAATATTTCTGAGTGTGCTTTAGGCTGCTGTAGCAGAGACTAAAGGGGTATAAATCAGTGCTGTCCTGTGGAGCACTTGTGATGAAAACCGACGTGGGCTTGCTGTGAACACTGGTGCTCTACTGACTCACACCACCTGAAGATTTTTACCTTTCTTGTTTATAGCTATGGCTGCAACTGGAGCCAAAGTCTGCCTTGCTATCCTTATTCAAGGTTTATGCATTGATAATGGAAAAAAGGAGCTTTCTCAGCACAGTCTATCCATGGACAGTCCTAAAAGAAAGAGAAATTAATTTTGTAGATTAGATTTTGCCACCATTTCTTGCATTGTGAACTGTGTGACCCCAGGAGCCGAACTGAATCCAGGCTCACTACGGTGAAAGGAAATCACCGATAAGAGAAAATAGTAATAACAGTAATAAGTGTTAGCTTAAGTATTTCTTACTGGTAAACCTTTAGCAGCAGAGAAAAGGGCAAGAACATGTATAATGCTGAGTAAAAGAGGACACTGTCAGAAAAGAGAACTTCTCAATGTGCCTTCAAATAACCCTGTTGTATTAGCACATCCTTTCAACTGGGGTCATGGCTGCATTAAGCTTCCTGCCCGGTCAGGTCATCCTGTGGGTATAAATATATGTTCTAAGTTACATAAAAGCCATCCAATCCTATTTGCATTGTCACTCTACGATATCAAATGCTATAATGACCTCCTTTTTTCATGTCCAGTGCTATCTATATAGCAGGCTTAGGCCCTTTTGTTCTTAAGGAGGTCAGCTGCCGCGCCGCTCTCTTAATGAGCTTCAGGCATTCCTAGAACGGTTTCCAATATTGCAAGACATACCTGGCCCCGGGCAGGACAGTTACAGCTCTGCCAACACCTAAGTGGTGCAGACAGATCCCATCTGACATGTTATGCAACTCAGCAGGGCTTTATATACCCCTGGGACCTTCAGTGTGTCAAAGGCTCGAGGAAAAAAGCATCAGGTGGGGGAAAAAAATGTTTGCATACTGTGCTTCTTGGAGTGCTTTTGGCATTGTAGCAAACCACATTAGATTTAATCTTTTCTATTTAGGGGTCAACTTGTGAAAAATCCCTGGGATTTAGTAATGTTTTCTGTGTTTTAAAATTGTAGGGGCTGAAATTCTACGAAGACTCAGAAATCATGGTTATTCCTCTCCGGAGAATGACACCTGGGTATATAAGGTTGTTGCAGGTATGAAAATTCTGACTTTTTTTTCTTCTTTTAATTAGATCTTTGAAATACCAGTATTTCTCTTGCTCACTGATTTTATTTCAAATTATTGCTTGGCCAACCCTAGGGAACACTGGCTTCTGGTGGGTTAACTTGCATAACAACTCAAAGAAGTCTTAATTAAGCCTCTGCTGAAAAGTAAATGAATTATGATAATTCTTGATAATTGGTATCATGCTGGAATACCGAATGCAGAATACTTGGAAGGAGTTTATGCTTCTTCAGTGCTTAAACAGAAACTACTTCTCCATCATTTTCTCCTGCAATAGCTTTGTGTGTTTGGGGCAGTAGGAAAATGCTAGGGGTAAGGAGAGTGATGGGTTCCTAAGCAATTAAAATGAGCTGTCAGTGAAACTTCAGGCAGCCTCTATGGTTATGATAAAGAAACCTCAAACAGTATTGACCTCTGGAATATTGAGGAACCAGGGTATTGATTGTTATATGAAGCAAAAAATACAAGCATGCATAGGAAATGTTTTAAATCAGCTAAATAACTGAGAATAAAACAGCCAGAAAGTTCAAAGAGTAGAACATCTTCCTTGTTGTACTCCCTATTTTGACATTTACAGAGTATATATCCTTTTGTTGGACAATCTCACAGCTCTTACCAATGTGATCTGCATAGACTATAGTAGCTGAGAAGTGACAGCTGAATAGCTGAGAGGCTGAGCTAAGGATACTGTGTCTCAGTCCTCTCAATGAATTTCTTTCATACCTCCCTGCATATCTTTTGATATCATCTCACATAGCAATTGTATTTGAAATTTCTTTTGGTTTTATTTATTCTGCTACTGCAGTAGCCACACCATCAGCCACATTTACCAAGGTCAGAGCACCGAGTTCTGATGATTTAAAGCTCACATAAAAAAAAACCTAGAATCTGGAAGTGAAAACCAGGTTCCTTGGAATCTGTCACTCCTGTTAGTGGTGACATGCTTTCTGTCCATGGACTGCAAGGGAAAGCATTTTAAAAAATCATTATTTGAGTCCTAGTCATAATTTCATCTAAGAAGTGCCGTAACTGGAAAGATGAATGATGTGTTTTAACTCATGGCACCCATATGTACAGGAATTTGTGTTTTGCTCACAAGGGAGTCCATGCAGCTGTATTCCTGCATCCCAGTCAGTGCATCACATGTACTAGGCAAGCAACAGCAACTTACTGTCTTTTCGCATTCAGATAATCACTAAATAATTTTTTTATTTTTTTTTATCTTTACTTTGACTGACATTTCCTGCTTCTTTGCCAGACATGACAAAGACAGTGTTAAAACTTGTCTGCTGGTCTAGCCCTACCTGTGGAGCTAATAAAAGGTGTTACTGGTACCATTTAGCCTTGCCTTCCTGAATGAATAACTTAACATTCATGGGAGCATCACTGTGTTAGTAACTGATCTGTGGGAAGGAGGAGATCTTTGTACTTCAGGGAACAGGAAAGTCCCTTCTCCTTTATGCTTAAGCCTCTGTGCTTGATCCAGCTCTCCCTCTCAGCCAAGCAGCCAGAGGGAACCCCATTAAAGCCACCAAAATCAATGAGTTACAAATGAAAGAAAACTCGTATCAGAAATGTGTCCTTTCTTTTACAAAGTGATAAAAGAGGGCCTTCTAAACTGCAGTAGTTTGTGCCTGACACCCTGCAGAAAGCAGAGTCGGGCTATGTTAAATCACATGGAGAAGACAAAAATACTTTGTAGGTTCCAAAGACCAGCTTTTTGTCTTGCACTCAGCTGAACCAGCACGTAACTTGCCCCGTTTCTCCCATAGACTCAAGCTGCAGGAAAAATCATTATCAACTCCTCAGATAAGCTGCTGCAACGGACGGCGCTGCTGCTGGGAATGTTTGGGATCAGTATATCCAGCTACAGCACACACCAGCTAACTCAAAATAAGAGACTTCCCTTGACCCGTTAAGCCACGTTGGGATGTGACCCAAGAAGTAAAGACTTATGTTAGTAGTGCTAATCCGTGGCTTTTTCGCCTCCGTTACTAGTGCGGAGGCAACGAGACACTCTGCAGCCGTGATTTCTACATGCAAAGATGAAAAGACAGAAGAAGTAGAGACTTCTTCAAGAAAGAAGAAAAAAGTATGACAACCAGCAGAGGCATCAGATTTCCAAATACAACAAACTGTCTGTAAATACAATGGACTTCTTTTGTTATCCAGTGTATAGATAGAGAGAGATCTAAAGGTATAAACTGCAGTTAAAATCAGAGTAGGTGTAAACGGACCGATGGGGGGGCCACGCTTCGTTAGTGTCACCTTGTTGCAGCTTTTACAGATTGACTCCTATGCAGAGACTGTATTTGAAAAGGAAAAGTTAGAAGCGATATATTCCTCAGGACAAGAGTTAGACCAAATAAAAATAGTCTCTCCTATACTCTTTGCACTGTTTGCACTCTAACTAGCTATGGAGATGTGTTTGTATTTCAGAATTTGTGCACTCCAACCTTTCCTGTTGAACCTTAAACATTTCTTGATGCCTTTTGTGTAGAGATGTTTGTATATTCTAAGACAAGCTGGCAGCCTTCTGCAGCAGCAGAGATGGCCAGAGGCTACACCATCCATATGGTGTTGGGAAGGACCCGTGGCACCAGACCAGCGAAGTTTGCAGTTCTCTACAGAAAGTCTTTACTCTAGAAAGCATCAGTAAAAATACCGTGTTGGGTTTTATTGAAGAGTTCAATATCTGATCCCATTCCTCTGCAAAGCCCACTCATGGTATAATACTGATTCTGGTTAAAATAAAAATAGAGACTGACCCTTCTTTTCCTCCTTTATCCTTGATTTCTTGTTCTTCTTACTCAATGAATGCAATAACTTATTCAGGAATGTTCTCTTACTGTTGGTTTGCATTTTTCCAACTGTTTCTGATGTTTTATGTAAACATGGCTTTGTAGACTCTTCTGTACATATGTTAGTGTTTAAAACCCTTTCTTCTCCATTAATAAATACAAATATTATTTGGGGTTTTTTTCTATGTTATTACTTCTGTCAACAGTGTTTATATTCAACCACTAAGGGGCATCATACACAGCTGAATATTTTGAAGTCTTCAGATCACTGTTTGCAATGTTACAAACCACAAATGGAATCAGGTTGAAATTTTTACCTTTTTTGATTTTTCAGTTGTTCCTGCCCCATTTCCCTTTCTCATTCCCTCCACGAACTCTCCTCCCCCTACAGCTCTTGCTAAATTGAAGATGATTAGAAGTATTTATAAGGTCATTTTTTACAATTTTTTTCACAGTTGTTTTTTTACCCCCACAAATTGCCTCCATCTTCTATAGTCTTCTGTTTACATTTAAAATTTTAAGAATCATATAATAGAATATTCCATCTTCTGCCTTCACCTACAAGAAAAGAAACAAAATACTTGATCCCTTTGATAAAAATAAGAATGATACATCTGGAACGCATTTAATCATATTGACTGAAGATCTACAGCGTGACCCCACCACCCCCCTTAATATGCATGTTTATTGCTTTTTTAATCAATGCGTATGATTTAGGGCAGCTGTATTTTTATTAACTGGTTTCCTGCCCCCATGCAACAGGAATGTAGGATCATTAGCTGTTTTCAGTGCCATTATTATGCTAATATGAACTCTTGTGATAGATTAAAGCTGTGTAATAACACAATTTTCAGAAGAAATTTTAGAATAAAATAAATGATAACTTGACCACTGAAGTGTTCCCATTTTACTGTATCCTGCACATGGACCTCATGAGGACTATGTGTGTTTTGCATGAGAATTGCTTTGAAGAGTTTTGAAAGTTTTCTCTGGTACCACTGTAAGGGACAGGAGGATAAGGCAGGCAATAGGGAAATTGAGTGTGGAGAGTTTTGGTAAAGGTAGGGGCCTTAAAAGCCTCATGAGCATAAAGTGAAGCAGCGGAAAGTTGTCATTGAAGTTAATTAGGGAACAGGTACGTTTAAACTTGCTGCTAATGATTTGGGCCTGGGCCGAAAATCATCTCTGAATGATGATGGTGAAAAGCTGGGACTGCATCCAGAATAAGGTGTGTGCATCTGTTGGTAACTTATTGCTCCTGTAAAATACTAAATCCAAAATTTAAATTTTCCACAGTAGAGCTGCTACCTCAAGACGGACACAATGGACGGCCACGTGTCTGTCACTTCCCCCACTGTGGTTCTCTAGAAGATCAGCTTTCAGGCTTCCCCACAGCTGGGTGAGGCTGGGAAGCTCTGAGCATCAAGACACCGAAACCTTGTGGGGGTGTGCAAGAACATGCCTGTCTTCTCCTACTCCCTGCAACTGGAAGCACAGAGGTGGACTGGGAGCTGCCCGAGATATGACTGGAAGGTACCGTCCCCTAGCCTGTTTTGTCCTGTTGTTTGTTAGAGCAAACACTCTTCAGCAGAGGAAGGAAAAGCATCTGCACAGCAACTCTCATGAAGGAGCCTGTGGTGTTGTACCTTCCCTCTGCGTGTTCTTCTGAAGACCGGTGGGTCTGACTCCTAAAGGAGGTTGGCTGTATGAATCTGTCCCAACTCTGCATCTATTACAGCAAGGAGCCAAATTCACAATTAAGACAAGTTAAAGACTTTCTCCTCCGAATTGCCTATTAGGTAAGTTCCCCCCCGTCCCCTCCCCACAGTCACTGTGCCTTCTGTTTGGACCCTGCCTGAGTTTGCCATGTCTATAGACATCTAACTCAAGCCTGCTCAGGCTTGGGCCGTGGCAGGGCTCCCAAAATCTGGGCAGGATACCGCTCTGTGTTGCAGTTCTCAAACCTGCCTGTGAATTCAATCTTCAAAGCTCTGAGCGTGCCAAACTTCAAGCATATGTTTATATCCTATTGAAGTCAAAGAAGGCGGGGGGGGCGGTTAAGGGACATCCTTATATCTTCTGCCAGACTGAGGTATTTAATCTCTTCCTTGATCTCCTCCAAAAAGCATTTACATTTTAAACATATTTTGTACTTTTGTTTATATGGCTTTTATTTCAAAAATGTTGGCAATTCATCAACAATTGAATGCTGATGAAAGTCGGGGGCCTGGTGAGCTTGGGGAGGTTAATGCTGCTTTACTTAGTTTTGCAAAGCTTTTGAGAAACATCCGCAATGGATTTCATTTGGCATATGAGTTGTTATGTTTGAGAAATTACACTCCAGGAATTACTTTCTATCTTCTCTAGCATATAAAAATATTTAAATAGAAGTACTGTTTAAGCTAGCAAATATTAGACCTTCTTTACAAATACACATTAAAAGCCATCTCATAAAATTTATCGGGTTGGTTTTATCTCTAATATCAGTCAAATATAAGTTAATATCTCCTGATGCCAAAAAGTTTTAACTAAACTAGTCCACTTCTAACAGCAGTAACTTCTCCAGTTTGAATTATGCCTGGATATATCAAGTTAATTATTTCACTCGTTGAGAAGGAATCCCAAGAGACTTTGTAGCTGTTTGGTTTGTATGCCTGAGTCCACCTCCTAAAGGCAAGCGAAATGAAAGTATTAAATAATCAGAAAATCAAACATCACTAGTATTCTCTTCAAATGGATGTACCGTGGACTGCAGAGGGGTTTGAGATAAATGGCATTGCTAATGAATATCAGAGAGAATTCAGGCTTGATCTCTGTGCTAAATAAAGTCGATCCGATTCACTTGAATGTTTTATGAAAAACTCTTTCATGTATGGTGTATACTCTGTTGTCTGAAGCAGAATTTCTGTCTTCTTCCATCAGGACAGACAGCCTGGGACAATAACTCAAGATAAAACTCATTTAGTAATAAACAAAGAACAAAATAAAGGCAATATATCTAACATCTTTTTATGCATCTTCTAGAAATTATGTTTCTGTATCAAAATTACCACTCCAGAGCATTGTTTTTTCTCTAAAGCTGGAGGTTGTAGTATTGCAGGTTGTGCATCTCCAAATAAGCCACAGACCAAGGCGGCACATTTGAGTAGTTACCACTCAGTGGACACTCTGTCACTTACTAGGCAGTGGCAAGGTCATTGTGACACCGAGCCTTTAATTTGTATATCAAACTGAATTTTCTTTTTTGGATTCTGTTCTTAATTTTTTCTCCCCCTAAACTACATGCATGTCTTTTTATGCAGCAGATGTTCTGCAGGCTGAGAATGAGATCACTTGAGTGAGTTATCTTCTGTCCTTCAGCTGCGCTGACACTTTGTGTTGTGCAGAGCTGGCTACCTAGTTTATAATGTATCTGCCATGGCCCTCCATGGAGACACCACACGGCCTGGGGGTGGTTCTGGCAGTGTAACCCTCCTGCCAGCAGTTCCTTGCTGAGAAACCCTTCATTTTAGAGCATGCGTTTTTGCTAGCATTAGAGGAGCAGAAGTCTGGCCTCAGCTGAGGTTTTGGGTGCTGCTGTAGTGGTAATTAATGCCACCAGTAAAACTGGGGGGCACTGATGCTGCCTGGGAGCTTCCTTCTTCACGTGTTCTGTGTCTGCATTGCCTTTTCAATCGCGAATTGTGTACTGGGTTTACGGGTGGCAGAGCCGTGCAGTAGCAGTAATTCACCTCCCCGGCTTCAGTCCAACACAGCCATGGGGGTTTAACTGAGAAATGCTTTTACCTGTGCAGTGCTATGGCACTTCCCTATGAATATATTAGTGACAAAACAAACAGAAAGATAGATTAATGCTTGTCACATCTTTTCCTACCTTGGATAAAGTGCCTTTCCCCCTCTTAGTTACGAGTAGTCAATGACAACACAATATAACCCCCTAAATCAGTCTCGTCTTTCATATGACTTTCTTGTTACTCTTCTACAACTATTGCAATTTAATAAAGTGTCTGAAAGGTAGTTTAATCAAACGGGAGATTAATATGGTTCCTGGAGCTACGTTCACTTCAGTTTTTAACTAAGTGTGTAATCATGAGTTACGGTGTGTCGCTGACTTTTCATCAGAGGGCCCCTGTCTTGGTAGTGGGCGTGTTTGTAAGCATAAAAGCAGTCCAAAAGGGCCCAGAAAGAGCTGCTGCTTCACCTCCAGACTGGCATTTTTGCAAATGACCTTTTTTAAAGAGTGCTAAGTGCTTTAAAACCAGCAATCCACACCTTTTTGAAAGCTGTTAGGGACTCCAAGTGTTCCACAGCATCCCACTGATGAAATCCATCCTGCAAGGGAGACATTGGAGGCAGGGTGTTCCAAGGAAGTGTCTAATGCCAAGTGCAGTCAGGGCTTGAATTAACACCCGCTGGGTGCTTCCATCTGTGTTCCCATTCAGAAGCAGAGGTGAGATTCAGCTTGGCTAACACCAGCCATGGAACAGTTGACCATGTCTGCCAATGCCCCCAGCTCCCTCCACAGAGAGCAGTGAGAGGTCCTGGGGAAGCCACCTCCACCCTGCCACCTGGCAGCTGCCTGAAGGTGCTTTAAGATGAGCTGATGGAATGTGAATGGTTTCCTGACACATAAAAGCACTTCATGTTTGGGGTTCCTTTTATTTTTCTGTATTTTTCCTGACTGGGGGAAGGGGTTGTATCTTCTTGCTGTTATTTAAACCAGAGGGAAGAAGAAATACCAAGGCAGTGACCCTGCTGCTGGTAAAGGTTCCTAATCTTTTTTAAAAAAAGCAAATAACAAATTGGTTTGCCCTTCACTCCGTGTTCTTCAGTAATGAATTACAGGAACTTGAAACTCTCAGCCCAAAAGGGATGGTGGCACACACAGCCGAAATGCAAAGAGGCTGGAAGAGAATCACTGCCTGGGTATTACAGAGACGCCGCCTGCCTTCCCTGGCACAGCTCACCCATATTTCTTTTCAAAAAACAAGTTTTGCCCTCAAGGGAAAAGAAAGCACATAGGCCTGTTCTGCTCCCCCAGGTGCTCTTCAGCTGCACCGTGGTAGATCCTCACTGCAGGTGAGGAGAGGAGGGTGGAAGAACAGCACCAAACCCTTTGCCTCACTGTGACTCTGATGGCATGAGAGTCCCTCAGCTGCTGCTTTTGGGCCAACACAACCAGAGTGCCACTGCGCCTTTGGTGAGGCTCCACGTCTCTGTCCCATCCGCTGTCTCCTGCTTCCAGAGCTGCTCTGTCCCCTCTGAAGCATGAGGGGCTGTGACCAATTCTGTCTGTCTGTCTGTGCACTAAGGGAGTGAGGCAAAGGGCAGCCTCTGGCCCTCAGGCTGCAGGAGGTAGTGATTTACCCTTCCATCAGGTAGCTCAGTCTCCTTCCCACACTTGCCAATTACATACCATTCATTAGCCCTGGAGCTCACCTAAGGGATTATTTGTAGTGTTTCATCCTCCACTGGAATTTGACTGTTAACTTGATGCACAGCATCAAGAGGAGAAACTGAAGAAACACTGAGAGTGTTACCGTGAAAGGATACCTGCAATGTTTTTTATCACTTTCCTCCTTACTGGCAGTTTTCTAGTAACAATTCTGCTTTTTGTGTCGGTGTCCCTGCGTCTCCCTGCCTTTTCCTCACTAAGCAGAGAGGCCCCAATGCCTCAGCTGGCTCTGTCTTGCAGAACGGTGTACAACCAGAGGAGAAGCATCGTTCAGTGAAGAACCAGAGAAGCAGAACAAGCGTCCCTCCCACCGGGTGAGAGAAGCTGGAAATCTCAACTCCTGGCCACGCAGTGAGCCCAGGATCACCCTGAGCCCAGGATGGCTTTAGTGAGCTAACGCTCTTGCAATCATTTAGCAAAGCTGGGGATCACTCAGGCTCTGGGCAGTTTTAGCTATCGGTTAACTAGGCAACTGCCTCAATACCATGTCTCTCCTGTGCTGAGGGCTCCAGAGCTGGACGCAGTACTCCAGGTGGTGTCTCACCAGAGTGGAGGGGCAGAATCACCTCCCTCAACCTGCTGGCCATGCTTCTTTTGATGCAGCCCAGGATTCTGCTGGCTTTTTCACATTGCAGGTTCATATCTAATTTTTCATCCACCAGTCCTTCACCCAAGTCCTTCTTGGCAGGGTTGCTCTAATCCCCAGCCTGTATTGATACTGATAGACCCAGATATTGATATTGATAAACGCAGGTGCAGGACCTTGCACTTGCCCTTTTTGAACCTCATCAGGTTCACATAGGCCCATTCCTCAAGCCTGTCCAGGTCCTCCTGAATAGCATCCCATCCCTCTAGCATGTCAACTCTACCACTCATCTTGGTGTCATAGTCCCCTTCAGACAGAAATAATATTAGCTGGAGCTACCCAGCCCCCCAGCACCACACAGTGCATGTTGAAATGGGCGTGATGAAGCACGGCAAATGATCTTGCATGTGTCACCACTGAACTCCCTCCAGCTCTGGGCCATCTTGTGTTTCTCAAGAGCTTCACTGTTGTGCCTGAGATCTGATTAAAAAGTGAATTGTGCTCTACTTGATTTTTAGGGTTCCTTTAAAGCTGGACTTCATGTACTCGTTGTAGTCCAACAGCCCTTTAAATGAAATACTGTTTTTTCAATACCTATACTATAGTATTCTTTCTGTTAACACAATGTTTGGCATAAAATATTACTGGTTATTATATTCTTTAATCCCAGGGACTGCTGAGAAGTTCTCAATAAATAATAATTTTCATTTATTTTCAACACAGGCATCTATATGTAATTGTGTAATATCTCTGAGGGTGAATTATCTGCAGGTCCGTGCTGTACTGTAAATAAAGTGCTGTGTGTGCTTTGTGCTATATGAGCTGAGATGGTGCCAAGAACCTGAAATGATCTATTTTACTGAGAAAGAGCAAAAAAAGAGAGGGTTTTACATTTCAGTCTGCTTAAGGACTTCAGTAGTTGTTTCAGCTCCTCACCTGCAACAGACAGGTAATCATACTTCTTTTTCTCACACTTCTGCTTCACTGATGACAGTGGGGGTGCTGTGGGTGAGGGTTTCCCTAGGCAGGACCTGCTCTACACTTGTGCAGCATGTTGGGTTGGGTGGATTACCTGCTTTGACCACAGCCCCCTCAGTTTCCTGATATCATCAGGCACTTGTGCTGAAGAGCTTTGTTTTTTGCGGGGAAGAATTTGGGCTGCTGCCACAGGTAAATACACAATAGTAAAAAACCATAGCAAATAGCTTAAGAAAAAATCTCATGAATAGAAATTATGGCCTCATGGGTGCTTAAGATCCTCTCCTGAGAAAAATTCAAAACCTGCCAAGATCTTAAGTCATCTGGCTCCATATGTATCTGCAACTGACTCAGCGGTCTTCCCTTCCTCCAGCTGCATAAGCGGTGTGTTAAGTGTCCTAAAGCCAGGGATGGTATCAGTCCTTAATGAATGAACACCTACTACTCCTACCACAGATGGTCCAAGAGGCCCGCAGGATATCCCTGCTGTTCTAAGCATCTACCAACACTAAACACACATTTTCTGCCCCAATTTGCTTTCCATGCAAATGAACAAGATGTAAAGTTTGACAGGTCAGTGTTTCTAAAAAGTCAAAGGCAAGCAATAGACTTTTTTTCCTGCCCATTTGTTTTTTTGGGGGGGATTGTTTGTTTGTTCTGGGTTTTTTTTTTTTGTGTGGTTTGGTTTGGGCTTTTTTGTTTGGTTTTTTTTTGTTGTTTTGTGGCTTTTTTTTTTGCCAGTGGCTCCTAATAAAAGAGGTGGGAAAACTATCAATATTCTTGCAAGAAAAGAAAAGGCAACAACCAAATCACTTAGACCATCAACCTCACTGACAACATCTGTGCTGTGCTAGACAAAGATGAAAGGGAGTTAGGCCAACACCTCAGGTGCTTTGTTCATACCAAATCTGAAACAGTGGTATCTAATAGTTGGGATATGAAATGGACATAATCAGTGTATGGTTATTTTAACTAGTATTTAAGTATCAGAATCCATTTCTTCTGCTACCTGAGAGGTGCTGTGGCTCGAGAGCAAGCATTCACCTAATAACTATGCTATTATCAGGTGGACCTGAGGAAATTCACTTTGGAGTACTTTGGGATCTGGCTGAAAGAGTCTCAGAGCCATTAGTGGTTATAGCTGTGGTGCCTGAAGGATGGGGGAGGTCCCAGAAGACTGAAAAAAGGGTAAATACCTTTCTGATGGAAAAGCCAAGGATCAGTTTGCCACTCCATGGTGCTCAACAAACACTCGTCAGTACTTGATGAATAATCAGAGCAATCTGCAAACCCGCTGAAAAATAAGAGGATAAAAAGGCAGTTAAGGTGTTTACAAGGAATAAATCATGTGCAACCAACTCAGTTTCCTTCTTAGACAACAATCAGGTGAGCAAGCACTGTAACCAAGGACTTCAGTAAGATGGGGGCAAATGACACTCTCATATGCAAGCTGAGGGAAAGCACTCTCAAACAGATGCAGTAATGAGCTTACAGGTCTTGTCGGAAAACCTACAGAGAATGAGCAATATTCCTTGAGTGTCTGGAAAAAAGCAGAATGGGCTGCTGCACACTGCTGTGAATGGGGGCTGCCTGATATTTTTACTAATGACTCATGCTGCAAGAGAGGGTATGCATAAAACATCAACCTCGGAAGGTCTGCAGGCACCAAAAGGCAGGAGCAGAATTCACAATGATCTAAAATCTGCAAAGTGCTCTCAGATCAGTGGTGGGATGTAAGAAGGACAAGCGCAAAAAAAGCTTGATGCTTTGGCAAAAGCATCAACCATGCGAAGATGGGGTGAGGAGCAGCGCAAGATCCATGGAATGAATCACAGCGTGAGCCAGCAGTGTCAAATTCTTGCAGGAGTGGGAAGCACTCTTGTGGGGACATTGGGAGGGGGGTGCAGCCTGGAAGGCATGTGGAGAGGTCCTCCTGCCTTGCCAGCTGCTGGTGCCTGCTGTGTCTCAGTTTGGGCATCACCCTTCAAGGAAGATGTGGAGCACTTAAAGAGAACTCAGAGGAAATCAACAAAAATAAGTGCAGAAAGTGTGACCTGCGCAGGATGACTGAACATACCAGAGGCTGGTAAGTGGCACGGACCCAACCATCTCCCCATTGGCCCTGACCATGGACACAGTACCCACCGTGTCCACCACATGCACTTCTGCTGCCTCACAAAAAGCAAAACTTACCACATGCTCTGTGCTACAGCACCCCTGCAAAGCTAAGGCCGCCCTGCTTGGTGATGCTTTAGAGGACAGGAAATGCATACTGCTGTGCCTGCAAAGTTAATGAGGAATAAAACTGTTGTGGACAAGAGACTCAGGAACTGTTGTTTATCCTGGAACTGACCAACACTCTGACCAACACTCGATACTGCAGAATCACCAGAGGGAAGATGCCATCTGATGCGCAAACAGGGTTGAGACATTCCAGAGCTTTTCTGTCCCATGATTGGCATCCAGGAGCATTGATGTACTTGGCTGTATCACCAAGTGCCACCAAGAGTTGTCTGATACAAGGACAGTGCTGAAAATGGGCATTTTTTTTTCAGTTTTATTTTGTAAAGAAGTTCCAGCGAAGTCGATCTCTTGCTATTCTGCCCACTTTGCCTGTGAAACAGCCTATGTTATTGGAAGGAAAAAAAAACCAAGTTTGGCTTATATTGGTAAAGGCACTGAAGCCAAAATCTTGACTTCCTACTTCAAGTGCCTTTCTTTAGATATCACAAAGCTCGACAAAATGAGCTGTACCATCCCAAGAGGGTGCCAGGGCTCCCCACAGAGCCCTCTCAAAGAAGAGAGGCTACAGAATAGTCCAATGGGTCTGCAGGTTGCTAGCCCCTGGTTGGGTAGGTACACAAAAATATCTGATTCTCCATCAGTGCTTGGGCACTCCTGGCCACTTGGGAGCTGGTGGAAATCTCTTCCCAACACAGGTATCCACAGACAGCCAGTGCTCTGGACACATCACTAGAGGGGAACAGATGGTGCCACTTACTCTTTTTCCAGAACCCAGTGCCTGAAGCACTTATCCTAGCGTGACAAAGGCCAGAGATGGCACCGGGCTCACACTCAGGAGTATTGTGGTCCTGGCCTCAGCCACCTCTCAGCCCTGTGAGGTGCCCTGCAGTGGGCTTAGGGAGGAAGCAGGTCCCCACTGTGGAAGAGCTTGCCATGAGGGCACTGAGGGAGCAGGAACAGGAGCACGGCTGCAGATGAACTGCAAGAGTGGGAAATGAGACCAAAACCTACACTACAGACACCTAGTGCCTTCCTTGCTCTTCCTGTGACTCCACAAACAAATGTAATTAAACACTGAGATCAGGCCGACTGAACTTTAGCATAAGTAATCTATTAATTTTCATTAATTCTCTTTCCATTATAAACTCTGAGACAGAGCTGTGATCTTGTCTTTTCTCTGTACAAGATTGTTTGCAAATGGTAAAGAAGCGTAATTATCTCCAGTGCAATACCCAGTCCCAAATGAATCATACATGACATGACTGCTCAGTTTGGCAAGTCTGCTGTCGCACACGTAGGTCGATAGAGGCAACTGTCTCACGTCTAAGGTCACCTCCCCCTTCCCCAATGACCTAGGGTCCTTGGAGGCATCATAAACCTTCAGTTTATGTCAACAAACATCCACAGGGCAAGCCCTCTCCTGAGGCATTTCAGGTAGATCTCTGTATGAGCCTCTGCCTTGTCCCATTGACCAAAAAGTGAGGTTGGTGCCCAGCTTTCACACAGAAGCCCAACTTCAGGTACATAGGATATAGGCAAAAATAATTCTACTTCTGATGCTCTTAATGCACTGACTGGGAGAAGGAAAGCTGTCTGCGACTTCTAGCATAAATGTTGTCTATGAAACATCATAAATTGTGCACTCACACAATTTTTAGGTAGCAGCACAATGATTTTATGCAAATATCTGCTCTTTTCAGTACTGCTCTTCTTCCCATCCTGAAGTTCTCACTCTTTCCGCATAGCCCTCTTATGTGCACTTCTAGTGTTTGACTTTAAATGCATGTGATTTCTTTTGTTGCTCTCATTGTCATACATGGTCCAATTCACTAACCTGTTTATTTTTCTTTTTGTTTTGTTTTTTGTTTGTTTGGTTGGTTGGTTGGTTGGGTTTTTTTTGTTTGTTTGTTTTTTAAATCTACTGCTCAGTATTATGTAACCCAAATAATAACTCACATACCTGAGGTAAAGTCAAATTAATGTGCACAGATTAATGTGTTTATTTTTTAGGAATGGAGCTTTTATTTCATATGCTCTTGATCATTAGGAGACAAAACGTTATTGCAGGTTTTCTTCTTGTCTCTGAACTGTAGCACTGGCGTAGGGAAAGTATGAAGATCAAAAGAGCAGACACTTTATGTTTCTTTCAGAAATTTAGATGCAAGTAGAACGGGTAAAAAAAAAAAAAAAAAAAAAGCCCACCAAGGCCCTTGCCTCGATGAAGGTGATTACCTCCGTGCGAGCCCCCACCGAGATGTCAAATCAGTATAAATGAGTCCTTGGAGCGAGCGCGGGTGCCCCACATCCTGCAGTGTGCTGGGAAAGAAAACGGGTCCAGAGCTCAGCACACCCTCAGGTTCTGCTGATTCATTGTACATCATTTTTCCATGTTGCCAACCAAGGCTCTTCCATAAACATGAGGTACATGCTTCATTTTAAGTAATCTTTGGTGCCTTGTGGATTTGTTCTTTGAAATAACCGAATCTGAACATTCATTACTGCAAGGTATTTGAGGGCAGATTTCCAGACAAGATCCTCAGACCACCTTTGTAACCTGCTGATATTCACAAATTCACCCCTGCAAATTCCTACAGTTACAACTTTT
>VZRU01008042.1:204522-220814 GCA_013398155.1 Pedionomus torquatus
CCTGCCAATATCCTGCCAATATAAATGAAGAATCTGGAACTTCTGTCATAAAATTCCGCTGAAAGCAGTTCTGTGGAAAAGCACAGAGGAAAACATGTACACGAAAAAAGAAGACCAGTGTGATAATCAGATGAGTGTCGGTGTGGTTGGAGACTGGGAAATCAATCACTGATCTTGGCTGTCTTTACACATTTCTTTCCACGTCCACTTGCCCAAAGCTATTTCTCAAAATAACCATCTGAAGTCTTTGAAACCACTACACCATCCTTCACTTAATAACTATTACTTTTTTTTTATTTCTAGGGAATGCTGAATATTGTGTTCCTGTAAGAAGCAAATGCAATGGTAGGTATTATCTTCAAAGTATGAAAAAGCACATTCTGGCCAAGAAGTATTTTCCAAGTTCTTTAGATAATCAACTCTCCTACCATTTCTGTTCTTAGGGAAGGAACCATCTTCAGAAACCCTTACTAGATTCTTTGATTTTTGTCTGAGCTGTTTCCTGGGAATTAAACACAATCCATACAAAGAAAATAATAAGCATCTGAGCAAATGTGTCAGGGTGGGGGTGCTGGGATAACATTAAAAGAGCTGCTACATAGCCCTCTCATTGCCACAAATATATTAAGCTTGAATCAGTGTAAAAATAGTGTTGAAATGAAGAGAAGCAGGAGCTGGACACCACTGTGTTATTTCATGTTTAGAAATTTTACGAGAAGGTATATTAAGGCACCTCTGTGCTCTCTCCAGTCAATAATGAATCACCCCACCACTGCAAAGGCACAAGCCAAATTTGACAGATCCATGCGCCTATTTCAGCTAAGGTTTTTATATACATGTGTGTCATTATGTATAATAATACATGTTACATATATGGACATGTAATACACATACAATGTATTATAGGCTTATGTTATTGTGTATATTATAATGTATAAATACAAGATACAGTAGGATAAATCTATTATATTATGTATATATTCCATTAAAATATATGTATATATTTGCATATATTATATAAAATGTGTTACATATAGTGTATACGATATATTATAACATATCTGTATATATATATACATTTTCTAAATTATTTACATAATTAAATATATAAATATATTCATATATTGTTACTCTCATATAATGAGTGTATATACATTCATGTGTATTCATTGTATAGGTTTTATATTGTTAATGAAAGCATTGCTATAATTTATAAATGTATAAATATTTAACTATATTCTATATTATTATCATTACTGTGTATTTCTATATTTTGGCTGAGGCAGGCCCCAGCATGTTCCCCCCAGTCGCAGAGGTGGCAGGAGGAACAGCTCCCGCCACCGTTCCCCAGGGCTTCATCTTCTCCCACACCACCACAGCAGTGGCAGCAGCTGGGCTTCTGCGTGTCCCCAGCCACAGCGAGCCCTGCTGCCCTCTGGCCAGCACCTGATCACAAACACAGGGACGCAGGGACAACTGCAGCAGCCTGCCCGAGTCCATCCCATGGCCAAAATGGGGCCAGCAGGAGTGGAGTGGGGTTCAGACCCTGTCCCCTCGGCCTTGTTGTGCTTTATCCATGGAGCAGAGCTACCCCTGCTTCGATCCCCATGGCCATCCCGCTGCGCTTGGGCAGGACACAGTCACCCAGCCAAGGCCAGGACCCAGGCATGAGCGGTCTGTCATGACCTGTCATGACACACAGGACCTCCTGCCTGCCAGCACCGCCTGAGAGCGCTGGGGGCGAGTGAAGCATCCTCAGCTGCTCAGGTCCCATGACCTCTCTTGAGACCACTCACCACAGCCCTGTCTTGGCATCATGATGGAGAGAACCACAGGCAGCCTGGATACAGAGCCAAATTTGGAGGCAAAAAGCAAACTTTCTTATTTTTATGTATGACTGTGTAATAAAAGGTGCCCTTACCATGATTCTCAATAGATTCTGTCAAAGTCTTCTACTTCAACATCATGGTCTTCAAGTTCCCATCGTCATCCTGGAGGAATCAGGATTGCTTCTGTTTAAAGCTTTGGAAATACCCTTTCACTAGTGATACTAATTATGTTTCATACTATTCACCTTAGGTTAGCTTTTACTTTTGGACATTTAATAGCTGCTACAAAAAATAGCAAAGCAGTTGGTGTAACTCCGTGTAAGGAAACCAGTCAGTGTTTTTTACTTCCAACCAACTTTAAAAATCCTTTTCAGTGTAACTTCCCCACCACTTATTTCACCTTATAGTGCTTCTCTATAGCTTCTTATAAATGTGGTATATAATTACAAAGCTTATAGCACCAGTTGCTTCATATAGCACCAGTTACTTCCCCTTATAGAGCCACTTCTTCACCTGATAAGCTTCTGCGAAGAGCAGCTGAAGAGCACATAGCAACTTGAAACTTTACTCAGGACTTCACAAATATGATGGCCTTTCTTGGGGCTCTCCAAGGAAGGAGAAGGTTACGAGAAGGTTAAAGGCCAGTGAGCCCAAGCACTCTGAGAACATATGGTTTTGGTTTCTCTTCCATGCACTATTTATCCAGAACCTCAGGACACCAACAACATCCCTGATATACAGCTCCTGAAAGACGTATACACATGCACACGCATCTCTCTGTAAATATATATTTCTTTGTTTGTATCTATATATAAAAAGTCAAATCAGAAACCCCTTTTCTTGCTAACACAGCCCTCAGAAATGCAAACGAGCTGCCATCTGATGGGGGTTTGGAGCTATCAGTTAAAACAGAAAACAACGCCCCACCCTTAAAAATGCATTGAACCCCACCAACATCCTGATGCGCTAAAGCTGCAACTCTCCTGTGCTTAAAGTAGTTGTTAGACACAGCAAAGGCATTTTGTGGGCTGATGCGGCAGAAACCAGCGCACCTTCAGCACGAGCCCAACAGCACCCCATCAGAGGCAGGTGGAGGGAGCCTGTGAGCTGCTGCTCACCGAAGGGACACAGGGAAAAACACCAGCACACAGAGCCTAGAGAAACCAAAGTCAAACCAGGACCCAGAGTATGACTCCAGACAAGGAATTACAAGCAACTTTCCCTGGAAGGGAAGGAAGCTGGGAACTCCTTGCCATCCGCTCCATAATTCCTGCCCTGATCAGGAAAACGGCCACTTCAAAGAGCCACCTGGGTCCATCAGCAATTTCTGCATCTCTCTAGTAAAAAAGTCTTTCAGGGTATGGCTTTTCTCAAATTAACTAGCACTGGGGAAAAAGCATAACTTCCTCACCTGACAGCTACAGAAGTTTTCTAACTACAGACAAGCGCAAACTTAAGTATCCTGGTTACTGAGGATAAGATCATTAGCTGTTTATTCCCTTTGTCCCACTCTGATTTGAATCCTAATTAAATTTAATTATTGAATAATCCATTCCTTTTACTTCCTCAGGCCTTTGAGCCGGATGCTGCTCTGAGGATTACAGAGCTGTAGGCATGGAATCCTGTGGATTTACTATGTGCTAGAAGCAGCACAGCAACTGCTAATCTGAACTATTTTACTCCATGGCAAATATGAGGGCATCTAATTCTCAGTGGAAAGGAAGCAACCTACCCGCAGCTACCCTATATTTCTTATTGGGTAAAAGAAAGATATTTGGGCAATTACCATCAAGCAAGTGAGTGAAAGTAGCTTGCTAATCCCTGCCATGGCAATATCCTCAGTTACATCAGTGGGAATCAGGACTAATTCCCTTGAGGATGACTGCTGAAATACGGCTGTCAGTGTTGCAGTCGGATCTGCAGGGAAGCATTTGTATCTCCCTGCTTTAAAGAATATTGCTGTGATTACCTTGGGCTGAAGTGCTCAGCCAGGCCCTGCAGTTGCTGTGATGTGAATTGGGAATGTCTTTGTGGCTGCCCTTCTATCCAGCAAGCCGGCACCAGAGGAAGGGTGTACACCATTTCCATGAGGGGTCCCCTTCCTTGACTTAATGCTGGAGCGTAATTCAGTAGCTAAATTAGGTGTTGTGACCATCAAAAATTTTTAGTTTTCTGATTACAGTAGGACGAAATAAATTATTTCCAAATACACCTTCTCTCTTCCTTGTGCTGCCCCCTGAGGCCATACTGTCCATGCTCTCCCAGCATCCCTGATGCTTTTTGCTTCTGGCACATTGATGAGAACAGCTGCGCTAGAATTAAATACCCAAACTCTTGCATTTGGGATTAGATCCAAATTCTATTCTACTAAATTAATTCCTGCTTAAACCTTCCTATGTAGCCCAGTGCTTTGGCCTAAATTCTGCTATTGCAATTGTTGCACTCCAGAAGCAATATCACACTAGGGGGGAGGGGAGGTAATTTGCTAAAATGCCTGCAACTATAGACTTTTATACACCCCAAGAAAGTTCTAAGATCAGAACATAACACAGGATATTTGACATAAGAAACTTCCCTAAGTCAAATTTGTGTTGAATAGCAAAGGTTGAACTTCTCTTTCAATCAGAGAAATAAGTCATAGTTCCCATCTTACAATGGGTTTCTCTCTGGGGAAGATGTCTCCCTGGAAAGAAGTATGTCTCTGGGGAGAAAGATGGGCAGTGCAAAGTGTAGGCTTTCAGCTGCTGGTCCAACATGATGGGAAAGCTGCTTCCAGCCAGCCTGTCCTGGGACCACTTTTTGAACAAAAGGCTGAACATTGTAAAGTACCCTTGAATAAACTCTGGATATTTTCTTCTGCCAATGCAATAGGTGTGCTGAACCAGTGAAATATTGATTTGAGGATGGAGGGCTTAGGAGAACACTCAAATTGTCAGTCAGTGTTGACTTGTGGTGATGGGAAAGCAGACTATACCTATATTTCTGTCCATAATGCAATGGCCTTTTGAACCAGTGTCAGGCGACTATGATAAATAGGCATTTGCCTTCCTTGTCTGCACAGTAGCCTGAAGATGTTTTCATTTGAATACATATAAATTCCTCCTATTGTGGAATTCTGTATAGCAGCCTGGGCTGCCTTGCAATCTAATGTGACGTGTGACAAATTAAATTTGTTGCTCAGGGCTCAAGAACTTGGAGTAGATGATCATATCCTTCTGAGACCCATTTCTTACAGCTGGAAGTGATTGAGGAATGTTTACTTACTCCAAAAATTCTGATTGTGGTATGAACTGGTAAGGGCAGAGGAAAGTCTAATGAGTTGCATGGAACTGATAAAATGCACATGTTCTTTTTGCATGTTTATTTGACAGTACAGCACACAGAGGTGCAGTCTGGCCAACTGTGTGCTCGCTTGCCTGGAAGCCCTGCGGTCCATCCAACAGGTTAGGTTTGATTCCTACAGATGCTGACTGAAGAGAGGTCACCTCTGGGCTAGAAAATCAAGTTTCTGTGGGTGAATTCTACCCACAACCAGCTCATAGCCAGCGGGGCCAACTCACAAGAATGCAGGGTATAATTTGGGGCAACGTCTACCCTTAACTGACACATTATCTAGGTGAAAGTGGGGATGTCTTCCCTATAGTGACTGGCACTGTCTGGAGATCCAGTGTGTTGTGTAGAGACACGGAAATACTGTCAGCTTGCCATGAGCAGCAGACGGTAAAAAAGAGTCATTCCGATTGAAAGCTGCAAAAAAAAAAAATTTTGCAAATAAAAGGTTTTCTGAATCCCATCTTTCCTGAGTGAAAAGGAAAAAGAATCTCTACTTTAAATTAAAAAGGGGTAATATCAGGTAATGAAGTTTCTTTTCCCTTACATTGTGTGTGTATCTCCCTTGCAGATCCTGGGCCATCCCAGGGGTAGTAGGAGAGCTCTTAGAATCATAGTATCATAGGTTGGAAGGGACCTTTAAGGGTCACTTGTCCAACCCCCCTGCAATGAGCTGGGACATCTTCAGCTAGAACAGGTTCATCAGAACTCTGACCTTGAACATTTCCAGGGACGGGGCATCTACCACCTCTCTGGACAAACTGTTCCAGTGTTTCACCACTCTCCTTGTAAAATTTTTTTTCCTTATATCTAGACTTAATCTCCCCTCTTTTAGTTCAAAACCATTATCCCTTGTCCTATTGCAACAAGCCCTGCTAAAAAACAGGCCCCAGATGTCCAAGTGTACTGGAGTACTCCAGGATGCAGTACTCCAGGTGGGGTCTCAGGAGCAGAGGGGTACAATCACCCTCCTTGATCTGCTAGCCATGTTTCATTTGATACAGCCCAGGATACAGATTCTGGGCTGTGAGCACACATTGCTGGTTTGTGTCCAGCTTTTCATCCACCAGAACCCCAAGCCCTTCTTGGCAGGGCTGCTCTCATCCCCTTCATGCGCCAGCCCTGGGGAGGCCCCAACCCAGGTGTATGACCCTGCACTTAGTCTTGTTGAACCTCATGAGGTTCTTCTTGAAGAGAAACTCCAATTTCACACTAATTTTTTTTTTATTCTGATTGATGTTTTGATGAATTTTTCCTCAAATGATAATGCTCCTTTTTTTTTTTTTTTGTGATTAACTTTACACATTTTCTTTTTCCTTTTTTTGTTGTTGTTTTTGAGAAATTGTTTCCAATCACTTGAGTGACTGATAGTGCTGGGTACTGGATTCAACAGTTAGCAACTGTGAGACAAGGCGCTCCTCAGATATAGCCTCATACAATTTTTGATCAGTAAAATTGTTTTGACTTGCAGAAAAACTACTCACTTGAGGATTATTTTACTGATTATTTTCATTCCTGACACCAGGAACACAGATTTGTTAACACTGGAATATTCTCTATAAATTGTACCTCCTCCATTGCGGCAGTTCATTTACATTTCGTTTTCAGTGGAGCATTGCGAATGCAAGGAATAATCTGTGACTACAGGGTCTGGGTTTTAGCAAAGCAATAAACATGTGAAAGCAAGTTGTAAACTTTTGTAGCTTCATTGCTGAGTTCTTCCCTTCACTATTTATATTAATTAGAACATGTGTAAATCAAAGAAATATAAATGTCATTGACAAAAGCAGCTAGCAGAATTTTAAGCGTGCTTCTATTTCCTCCTCTGCTGCATTTTCTCCTTCTGATTTTGTTATGGAGGAGCAGTAAAATGAAGTACCACAGGATTTCCTTCCTCTTTGTTGAAAAGAAATGTGCAAAGAAGCAGAAAGTTTTAAGCAGGAATGAGAAGGATAGCAAGCAAACAGAATAGGAACTGGGAAAAAGAAAGGAGGAAAATTAGAAAAATCCAATTAGATTTGGGAATATCAAAGAGAAATGGGAAGCCTCTGAATGGCAGTACTTGTTCCAGGCATTACTTAGAATTTACTGCTTATTTATTCCTCCTTAAAATGCATCCTCTTTGTTCACTACATTTCAGCAGAACCACCTCTGCCATTGTTACTACTTAATGTAGCAGACATTAAAAAAAATCAATGGTCACTTGCTCCAGACAGCTTTTAGGCAGCTGTGCCATTCTGAAGCTGAGGAACGGTAGCTACTCTCGCTATTGAACCTGCAGAAATCTTTTTATTACTCAATACACTTAAAACTAGAAATTAATCTCAGACTAGTCCTGTGGGAAAGTAATTGTTGCAAGGAGAGTTGTCATTTCATGAGATCAAGATGGTGGTGGATGATAGAAGCAAGGATACTTGAAGTCTTTGCTAATGAGCATCCTTTGCATACAAGTGTACCAAAATACAGAGGGTTGGTATCTCACACTCAGGATTAATGCATCTACTCGTGGATCAAAGAAACCATGGGTGGGGGTCATTCCTCTTGGTGAGGAGATGGGATTTTTGTGGATGGTTCTTCACTTGTCCTTTGGGAGGTGTGGGGGGGTGATCCTATCCCTGTGCTACCTACACTTTAATTCCCATTAGCTGCTATGTGTGTTACAGGTGTTGGCAGGATATCTTGTAAGACAGTGAAATCATCCTGTTTCCAAGCTACTTCAGCCCATTTTCAAGTGAAAGCTTTTTGTATGAACTATGGTTCCATTTCAATGAGCAAGAAATACACCTAAAAATCCCGTGTAGCAGCAAGAGATTGTTCATCACTGCGGCTGCCAGCAAAAGAAGAGTTTAAGTTTTTGCTGGGCACGGCTGAGTGATTGGTAACTCTGTGCTGCAGTGAGGGCTGTGTCAGTGCTGCCAGGCTTCAGCCAAGCTGTAGATAATTTCAGCCAAGCTCAGAGCTGGGATATCAAAGTTTTCCTTTTTCAAGTGAACAGGCAACTTTTAAGTATCCAAGTAGAGTCTTTGGGTGCAGCAGGTCAGATAACACCCTTCCAGCCTTCTCATTGCAAGTGTTTGCCTTGTGTGCAGTCACTTGCATACCCTTTTCAACAGGAGAAAATGATGACAGTCAGCTATTTCTTGGATGCAGTCATGTTTATTGGCAAAAAACGTTCTCATAAGCACAAAGATCACACAGAGCCAATTTCCCTTTTCATATTTCCAAACCTGCCCTTCCACTAAGCACTCTGTCCAAAAAGCGGTCTTCTGGTTTTCGTTCTGACTTACAAATGTGACTTTTCTTGTCTGCATGGCTTTCTGCTGAAATTCTGCCTGCTCTATAATGTGCGCACACACACACAAGCCCTGAACTAATTAATTCCCAGTGTTAGTGTTTATGTTCAGTCTAGTCCTTGGCAGCCACTAGCATTGTTTTAGGTTTGACTGAGCAGTGGGATATTTAATTGTTTGCTCATTTAGTCTGAAGAGAGAGCAGCCAGCATAACCGTAAAACCCAGCGAGGATTGTATGTGACCAGCTTGACAAACGAAGATATATTTGCTGGATTTCACCCAGCCTCCTGCTAAACAATGCTTCAGTGGTGCACTGGGAGAAGGGCTGCCCTCTTCATGTGCTAAGGGGAAGACTCAAGGAGTCTCTCTTGCAGAGAACATGGATCCCCTGTGCCACCTCTCTAGCCTACAGGAGCTGGGGGGGGTTACACTGCTCCCAGCCCCTTTTCTGCTGCTCCTGCCACCATGAGTTCCCATCAAGGGAATTGTGTAATTAAAAAAAAAAATAAATTATTTAATATACTTTAAAAAAAATACTGGGTTAATCCCCCATGTGGAAGGGGTCATATGAGCAATTTTCCAGATATAGCTGAGGAGCACAGGAAGGCTGGGGACAATGGATGGCTTAGGCTGGTGTGAGAAGCCCAGGAACGCGTTTAGTCAAGCTTTTCCACCAGCAGGGAAACTGGTACTTGAAACTTACGAGGACAAACTTCCACTCGGCACTGGAACAGGTTGCCTAGAGAAGTTGTGGATGCCCCATCCCTGGAAGTGTTTAAGGCCAGGCTGGATGGAGTTTTGAGCAACCTGCTCTAGTGGGAAGTGTCCCTGCCCATGGCAGTGGGGTTGGAACTTGATAATCTTTGAGGTCCCTTCCACCTCTAACCATTCTATGATTCTATGAGAGAGAAGGAAAACCCTGCATCTTACTTCCCTTGCCAGATCTGTGCCTCAGATTGCCTATCCCTATATGTCTGAGGGCCACTTTAAGATGTTACTTAACATCAGGAAAAGCATGGAGGTTCCTGAAAGGAAAACAATGCCATTTATAAGAGAAGTTTGTTTACTTCTAACGCCTACAGGTTATACATCAATAGGACTGCTTCTGTCACCACAGTCACTCTGTAAAGATACTATGTAAGTGTGTCCTCTAAATAAATAATTGGATGAAGGAATATAATTTGCATAATTATTTTATAACTATAATTTATACATCTTCAACACCCATTAACTCATAATTCACAACAGCAATTTATTCCTCTGTACTCGTCCAGTATTTATCTCTCTGCTACAAATAGCAGCAGCCTATTTTCAGCCTGCACTAGTAAAGAAATTAACAGACTGACTTCACTGTTATTTATCACCCGTTGGCTTTGTAGCAGTGACTGTGAGAGTCCCAGCAACCTGACATCTGTCTTTTGACAGGCACAGCACCTTACCTTTTTGGTCTTGAGCACAGATTTAAGGAAAATTCAGCCTTCCTGCTGTTACTGTATGCTATCTTTTTTATACAGGCGTAAATGTTTGGAAGCTGTTAACATCTTACAGGCTGTAAGACGGCCTGTTATCGAGTGAGGTAATCATCCTCTGCAGGCAATGGGGAGAAAACCTCTCCTAGAGAGCACTTGGAGCACCTCAGCTCAGCCGCCTCTCTGACTTGTCCTTCAAGGGACTACTGACTATGAGGAAGGGCAGCTGCTCAAGTACCGTGAGCTCATGGCACTGATGGTTTTCCTCCCCTGCTTCCTGATACACATTTTTACAATTTATTACTAGAAAAATATGTTAAATTGATAGTCGTTGCTACTGGAATATATCCATGTTATGGTTTGAGAAAATCCATAACAATTTATTGTCGTGCAGACAATTATTCTATCACCTGCTGACCCCTCCCCACCTAGCAAAGGGGAATTGGGGAACACAAAGAAACATGACGGTTGAAATGTGAATAGATTTAATAGAATAAGACCAAATAATTAACAATAATACTAAAGCACTAGTATTAATCCCGATACCGATACAAGATTTACAAGAGTTATACTCAGCCAACTCTATCAGCAGGCAGCTGTGCACTCCCAGCAGGAACAGCAAATGTCGGACACTGAGAGTGCAAGGGCTTCAGGAGGAAAGGGAGGCCTCAGGGGTCCAGCACTGGGGCAAGCAGTTGTCTGGACCACTGCCATCAAGGGAGAGGGAGAACTACACAGCAAACTTTTCTAATTTATATTGAATGCTATGTTCATGGTATGAAATAATCCTGTTGGACAGCTTGGGTCAAATGCCCAGACTTTGCTCCTCCTCGTCCCTGCACCTGGCAAGGCTCAAAAACACTGAGACCTTGAATGTCACAGAGCCTGGCTGGCCATAGAGTAAGTATTTTCATGAATTCAGACACCACAGTCTCCTAAAAGTGCACTTTTCCCCAGCATTAGAAGAAAATCTCTCAACTCAGGACAATTCACTAAGCACCCGTTTGACTCCTTCAGTTCAGTGGTGTTTCTGTTCCAGTTGCACCTCGCTGGAGGGGGGGATAAAAGCTACAAAGCACCAGGCAGTGTCCTTCAGACAGAAGGGCACAGAACCGACTCTGTCTGCTTTGCTCTGCCTGGAGACTGTTGCAGAAATTCAGCAAATTTTGCCCGAGAATGGGGACAAGAGCTGTGTGGTTTGAACTGGTTGTATCCACTCTGCCTTGATGGTGAGCCTGGATTTGAGCCAGGGCCTACCGGATGCCTGAGTTTCCCCCCTGACAAGCCTCCATCGGGGTGTTCCAACAGTCGAGTAATGTTGGTTTAAATGGGATCTTGAGACCCAAGTCTCAACCCGGTTTGAGATTAGTCTTTGAGTATCAGGGTCCAGCACCTGGTGTTGGTACCTGCGAAACCCAATCTGAATAACAATGTCAAAGAAATAAACTGCTGTATTATTTCAGCATCCTGAATGGCATTTCTCTTCCTTGCCATTAATTGCCCATGAATCATCTTTAATTAAGTTTAAGGCAATGAGTAACTCAATGACGCAACAGAAGTTACAGCTCAGAATTCATCTCTTCAGGCACAGAAATAAAGTGTGATACTTTTGATTGATCTATTGTCAAAATAACTGCAGTTTAGAGCTGCATTTTATTTTATTGAGTTTTCATTTTATTTCTCAGCACTTCGGGTAAAAGATTTTTCTCTACCCGATTAAGGAAAACACAGGTGGTAGAATGTTCAGGGCTCATCTCCAGGTGGAAATACACTGGAGATATTCCTGAATAACTGTATTCCATGCAGAAATGAGAGCTGTAATTATTATTCCAGAATAATTATTTTGGAATAGCTATTTTGATGTAAGTCTCCATGCAACTGCTCTGTTTCTGAATTAGTCCTGAATATGGATTACAGTCAGTCCAAAAAAGCACTCCTTTTCTGAAACAGGAGCATCCAGAGAGGACACACGCCCAAATAATATTCTGGAATAGCTATTTCAGAGACTTTCCAAGCATTGAGGAGCCCTGAGGGCAGGCAATCTGAGGTCTTCCAAGCAGCATCAGGGTGGCCAAGTTCTGTATTGCCAAAGTGCAAAGTGCTGTCAAATCTAGGGCAGAGAAGGAAAAGCTGTCACTCCCACCCCTTTGTGGAGCTCCTGGAGGGGTTTGGTGTGTGGGGTTTCCATAGAGAAACAGATCCCTCCCTTCAACACACACCTCCCTGCTCCCAGATCTGGGTACCCGTGGTGATGAATGACTCTATGTCCATCACTCCTGCAAGGATATTTTAGCTTGACCTCCTCTCTTTTGTGCTTTGGCAGAACTGAGGTTATTTTTATAAAGATATCCCAAACACATACCGAATATACTGAAAGTATACATTTAAATTTCTGGTTCTCATTTGCCCTATGATGCCTGACATATAAAGAACTCTTCTGCATTGCTTTTTATAAGGCCAAAATTCATTATGGGATCTTCTCCTCACTATTCACTCAAGAACTATTTCTCTTAATGTTTAAGACCTTTTTCTTTTTCTTTTTCTTTTTCTTTTTCTTTTTCTTTTTCTTTTTCTTTTTCTTTTTCTTTTTCTTTTTCTTTTTCTTTTCCTTTTTCTTTTTCTTTTTCTTTTTCTTTTTCTTTTCCTTTTTCTTTTCCTTTTTCTTTTTCTTTTCCTTTTCCTTTTCCTTTTCCTTTTTCTTTTTCTTTTCCTTTTCCTTTTCCTTTTTCTTTTCCTTGTCCTTTTCCTTTTTCTTTTTTTTTTTTAAAGAATATTAAGTGCCCCAAACAGGTCTGTGAGTCTGGAAAAAGAGGGAAGTTGTCAGAGAAAAATTGCTTTTCCTTTCCCATTCCTATTCTCTTTTCTCACCTGCCAGAGACCTGAGGAAAAATTGAAATAAAACTTTGTGGGAAACATTTTTTCTCAGAGTGAAGAGTGAGATAATTATTTGAGTTTTATTTACAGTATAATGAATGTATAGATGAAAGTGTAAAATATTTGTCTATTCATTTTCCTAGCTTCTTCTATAGAAATACAATTTTTCCCCTCTATTGCAGTGCAACCTATTTACATATACAAATATAGCTTTCTTTTTCACCAGTGAGTCAACAGCTATGCCTTGTTTTTAGTGTTCCTATTATTTTCCTATTATTGCAGACATATGTCAACAAGCACAGTATATATGTAACTATGTTCCTCATCGCTATGAATAAAATACAAAATGTATTTGACATAATCCAAAATAAAAGGATACTTATTTCTTAAAGATGCATAGAAGGTCTACACAATACCCATCATTTTATTTCAAATCTACAATATATCCATAACTTCTGAAGAAAATAATAAAATGTGGGTTTGGTAAGGATGTAGCTACTTCAGATATTTCTAATTTTTCTGTATTTCCATTGTTCTGGAAGATATTTCTGGGAAATTTTGCATTTCTGCACATTTTCTTCTAGAAATTGTACCTCCCTTGCCTTAGTAGGAGTCCAGTAGCCCCTTTGCCCGCCTCCCCTCCTGCTGCATGCAGGCAGGCAGAATCGACCCCAGTAGAAGGCTGATGGCATGTGAAGCTGCTGCAGTGTCGTTAGGCAGGTGAGCCAACACCAGTCCCATGTGAGCAGGTGGGTGGCTTCAGTCCGGCTTTGCGCCCTGAATAGCCCTGCAGCCCGTGCTCCCCACAGGGCCTGACCCATCCCCAGTCAAACAAAAACACCTCAGCAGCTCCTGAGAAAATCTCAGCTAAATGTTTGGAACTTGAAGTGAAGCAGCCAGGATTGTTTGACAAGGGTAGGTAAGGCTGATTATTAGCAGTCAAAAGTGGCTGCAAGACATGGAGCGGAGAATGTGCTGAGGCTGTTGACCCCTGATGCGATTGTGCTGACGGCACCACCAGCATCATTCTAAGCTGTCTGTAGGTATGTCCTGCCATAAACCAGACTAAGGCACTAATTAAGAAAACAGGTTACGAGTACAGGTTGTTCTGCTGATGTTTTTAAGGTAGGTGAGTTGCATGATCCGCTTCTCAGCACAGACACGCAAAAGATTTAGCAGTAAGAAGAGGTAATGGAGCCCCAGGAGTCATTGTGGATAACAGTAACAAAATACAGGCAGAAAAACAAAATTAGGGTTTGCTAGGAAACAGCTAAAGAGCAAAGCAGAAAATGTGCAGTTACAGAAATTCAGGGTGTAGCTGCATCTCAAATAACATGTGCTCTTTTCTTTTCCCACCTGATATAGCCCAACAGAACGTGGTAAAGGGGATCATGTGTGTCTCCGATTACAACATCTGACCACGGTCATGATGATGCCACAAAGAGCAAGAATGGAAGACAAATCAGACGAAGAGACTGTGGCTCCTTACCTTGAAAGGGGGAAAAGTGATATCAGATTTGAGAAAAGTCTTTAAAACCATGAATAGAATGTACAAAAGAATTAGGGAACATCCAATTAAATTATCAGGCAAACTTCTGAAATAGAAAATAAGAAAACATTGGGTTTTTTTGTGCACGGGAAACTGAAATGTAAACACGTACTCCTGCAGGATGTGAAGGGCTGTGTTTTGTCAAGGATTAATAGTTTCACCAAGTAGGAGATTGCTGGAAGCTCAAGGCAAGGTGTACTTGGAGAAACACCACTCTGTATTCTAATAGTGTTCCCTGTGAAAAAGCTACTGGCTGCTGTCAGCCAGCAGGACAGGCCTTTGCTCTGACTCACTCCAGCTGCCATTTCATCTGTGATGAAAATCTGCTTTTCATCAGTGGCTGCACGAACTTGCAGAAATTTTTTTTTAGATTTGGTCAATTCTGTAATGTAGGATCACTAAAAGGAAAATAGGTGCTTCAGAAGAAATCTAAATTAATAAATCACTTTTGTTTGAGCACCCATAGAAAGCTCAACTATATTAACAAAGGCAGGAGGAAACCTAGTTTTTCTTAACAAAGGTAGGGGGACCACGTTAGAGAGGTGATTCTGCCACTTTGCTCTGCTCTGGTGAGACCCCACCTGGAGCACTGTGTGCAGGGCTGGAGCCCTCAATATAGGAAGCTGGACCTGATGGAGTGGGTCCAGAGGAGAGCCAGGAAGATGATCAAAGGGCTGGAGAACCTCTGCTACGAGGATAGGCTGAGGGAATTGGGGCTGTTCAGCCTGGAGAGAGGAGGCTCTGGGGAGACCTTTCAGTACCTAAAAGGGGCCACAGGAAGGCTGGGGAGGGGCTGTTCACAAAGNAGTAAGTTTACCCATAATGGCCCCAGGTGATTCTATGTGACAACGTGCCCTCTGTTGTTTCTGTGAGAATTACTCTCTATAAAAAGGGAATCTCAGTGCCTACGGTGCAACCTGTTCAAGTTGAATAAAAGATCTGTAAGAGGTCTTATTGAAAGTTTATGCTTATGTAATTCCCCAAGTCCCTACGTGATTCTGAGGACCGCAGATATCAGAAACAGAGCTGTGGGATGTGTGTCAAAACACCAGCTAACAAAAAATCTTAAACTCTCAAGCACTTGGTGATTGCCTTCGTTGCCAAACCATGGCACTCCTCCTCTCACTGCTTTTTCCTCCGTGGTCCATTGCTCTCGTACATATCCACTTTTTTCAGAGGCATTTCATATTTTGGCTGTGGTATAGCTTAGTGCTAATTTTGAAAAACATATGACATTAACAGCATCATAGGGGTGGGGTTTCCCTTGCACTCAGTGCACTTATCAAAGCAATATAGTGACAGTGCCGAGATAAAACTGTACAGAAACAATACAAACCTTGATAAAGTGCATCTAAGTGCATGTGTATGTGTTGAAATATGGCCCGATTATTGCCTGAAATTGTGAAGAGAGACAGCCATTGTGTTTCATGCAATCTGTCTTGGAGATGCTGGGTAGGAAAGGTTGCAGAGATGTTTCTGGGAAGAAGGGTATCTGGCCAGATACGAAAGCACCTTTTTTAATCTATTAGGGTAGTAGGGAAGGGTGGGAGAGGAAAGAATCCTGCAAAGTAATTACTATTACTTCCTTTCAGATGAGGGTAAGGGCTCTAATCACTGGGGTTGGGAGTCCAGTGACCTCAGCTATAGAAACTGTATGGAGACATGCTGTAAGCAGAGTGTCATCCCCTCCTAGGCAGGCTGGTGGTCAGGGATGGGGGAGAAAGCCTTCTTTTGGTCTTGTCTGCTAAGAGCTCTCATCCCAGAACCCTGCAGCTCCTGTGGGTATGATGATTGCCCCTCTCTGCCGGAAGAGGTCTCTTTCGTCCTTCAGGGATAGGGACAGTTTTTGGAAGTAGAGGGAGGCTTCATGAGCTCTGATAGAACAGGAATGCAAATACAGATTGGATTTTCTGCTGGTTTTTTTTTTTTTTTTTTTTTATTACCTCTAG
>VZRU01008042.1:220830-239968 GCA_013398155.1 Pedionomus torquatus
CAGTATGGGTTTTTGTGTGGTTTTTTTTTTTTTTTTTTTTAAATACCTCTAGTTCTGCTATTTCCTATCCAGCACTAATGATCCGAATGCTTGGAACATTATATTTTTCTCTTCTTCTTCCTGCTCTAAACCATGCTCACTGTTCTGCACACTCCTATGGGTCTGGTTTTGGTTTTCCCTGGAGGATATCCTGTGGATATTTAAAAGAAAAAAAAAAAAAAGAAAACCATTTTACCCCTAAAAAGGAAACAGACTCCCTTCTGTTTGCTTTTGTTCCTGGATGTAACCAAACCTTTTGTACTGAAGTAAGGTGCTCTTTCAAGCTTTATACAATTCAAATACAAAGTACTTGTATACCCCCATGGAAAGCTTTCCTAGCTTCATGTAATGAAGCAATGAACATGCCTGATTGGTTTGTGTCACCAAACGTTCTCATTTTGGAGGTTTTAATCGCCTTTTTGCACATCTTGAAAGACACTAGAGCTGTGTTGTTGGCTGGAAATGCCAGAGGAAGGATATCCTACTCCCATGGGAACTCCTGAGGTGGAGCAGCAGAAATGCCACTGTGACCAAAGCAGCTTTTGTTTCTCAGTTACCTACAAAAGGCTAAACCTGAGCCTAGAAAACACTGTAATTTTGGCCAGGAGTGCCATTTCTAAGACTTAAATAATTATACCAAAAAATTATACTGACAAAAAAATATGATACTATTTTTTTCTGGTTTTATCTTTTTGCAGTATTGGGAAAATGATGTAAGCTCTACTGACAAACCTCATAGAAACACGGAAAAGCTAAAACCAAGGAGAAAACATTATACTGGTGTTCAAGTTAATTTGGTGATCCATTTGGCTTGGCTTGCTGTGGTATTTTAATCTACAACAAACGCGTACCATTTCCTCATTGAGTCAGCAGGAAATGAACGCATGTCATGTATTATCACTGCTGTTAATTCGGTCTTCTGCATACAGAGGTATAAAACGCTCAGTTAAGTGGTATCATCTACTTTGATCAGCAGCTATTGGTCACTAAAGAGAGAGTAGTAAGCATTTCACTCACTCTTGCTCTCCATAGACTATTAAGCCTTGAAGGGAAGGACCAAATCTCAAACATACCTGTATTTTCTGTTTATTGGTATATAAATCTCAGGGAATATCTGTTCTGATCTTTGCACTAGTTGGATGTCTCCTATACACAAGATTTAATGAAAGCTAATTTGAGCAGCTTTGCCTGACCCAGCTTCTACATGTCCCTAAGCCCAGGCTGTCTCTGCAGTGGTTAAAAGGGTGGTATAGGGTCTGCTCGGGGCAGAAAACCCTCCACTGCATTAATGAGCACCTTCACTAGGCCATACTCTGGGCAGCACAAACACAGATCTCGTTTAATGCCCACCCCATGCACTAAAGGAGCCTACAGGTACATTTTAGATGATTTGGCAACAAAGCAACTGGAATCACCTGCTCTGCTCCACTTCCAGCATTGCTCCACAGCCTCTGACAGCACTTTGCTTTATGATCCATTCCTTACAACTGTGCAAAAGGGCAGAAAGTGCCTCAAAGTATGCAGAAGGGAGTAAATGTTACTCCCACGCTGCATTTCTTTCCATGAACTTCAGTATTTACAGTGTGCTGGGACTGCTGACTCCAGCCTAACATTTTTACGTTGGCAGTTAGTATTTCTGCCAGAGCATTGCTAACTGTTCAACCAAAAGAATGATGAGATTCAGGGAGATGTTTCATCATACGGAAAAGAATAAACCTGTTTTCCTTGGGTTTTTGCTACTATTTACTGAAAACTGTCTCATAGATCTTCCAAAGTTTAGAACAGGCTAACTGCTACTAATTGTTGGTGGGATTTTTTAGTGGTTCATACATCCAGAGGTTTCAGACAGCATCTTCAAACCCGAATGTCTGAGGTTACTTTTATCAGTAGTTAGGTATCAGCCCGTTTCTTTCCTGTTGCTGAGGGGCTGCAATTTAGCCTGCATTCTTTGAAGACGGTGACATCTGGAATTGTTCAGCATCTTTAAATTCCACCCCCTTTAGGTGTCTAAGCATGGAAAACAAATTTTAAAACCCCCTCTTATCTAGATCTTAACATACTCATTGTGCTTTTTTCCCTCCTTAAATGTGCTAATAGAGTCCTCCCTTGTGCTCACCTTTATGGATTAACCTTGCAAATTCTCATTCAAAACTCTCCCCACATGAGAAATAGAGAATTTGATTGTAGTGGGTCACTGTCATTATTTCCATTATGTCAGGTCCCTAACACATGACTCACCAAAGCTCAGAGAGATAACAACAACAACAACGTTTTATAGTTCTCCTGTGCCTGTTGCTCAGGAATCTCAAAAAGCACTTCTGAAACTCTGAGCCAAGTATTGAATGTAACCAACCTTTGCAGTTATATTTGGAGGGCTTCTGCTAGGTAAGTAGTGTACTAGTTTTGCAAGTGAATAAACTGAGATTTGGTGAGTCTCACAGAAAAAAAAAAAGAAATTTAAACTAGAGATAAATGGCCGCAGTAATAACAAATAAATAAACACTTTGTATTCCATTTTTATCATCTGAGCTTTTTGTTCTCTGATGTTTATTTGATCTGTTTTCTCTCTCTTCCCAGGACTAAGGCAAGAACTCTTCTAGATTTGATTAGATTTAGATCTGTCTCTGCTTTGCAAGGGAGCAGAATGAGGTGCTTTATAATACCGCGGATCTGATTGCACAGTCTTTCTCTAGCTTCAATTTCAATTGCCTGGTTTTTTCAGCCTCTTTTTCCTCTTCTCACTCATCTTGCGCTTTCTGCTTTGTATCTGGAAGGCTGCATCTCAGTGTGCTGCTAGATGTACTCACACTCACGGGCACATTGCAGAGGGAACTTGCCTGGGGCATGATGTGACTGCCTTGGAGCCCATAGGTTTAGGGATGTTTTCTCTGGAAACCAAAGCGCAGGGCAGGCGAGCTTGGTTCACCCCCCGGGATGAGCAGCTCTGGTCCATTACAAAATCTTGGAGGTCAGGAGCTCTGCCTTGCAGCTGTAGCCCAGCAGACCTTTAGAAAAGCAGGATTCTCCATCCTTCTATGAAGGAGGAGGGCAAAACAAAGCAAAACAGAAGTAGCTTTTATCACCAGAAAAATTGTTTTAATAATTGAGCAAGTCTGTAGGGAAAAAAAATACATAGAAGAATGGGTCATATGTGTGGGGTTTTTTTAATGATTTTTTTTTTTTCTCTATAACCCCAAGGCATTCCCCAGATCCACATCTAAGGAAAAATGGGGTCATACAATGCTCTAGGATGTACAAATTTGACATTTCTACCTTGCTCTGTTACACTGTACACAGCTATAATAATATTTTTAGCTCAGTGACTAATGTTGGCCACTTTGTATGTCACATTGTACACCATGCACAGCAACTGTTGACTGAGTATAAAATATACCTTTCCACTTTTTTTTTGTTTTCTTTCTACGGCTTATGTCATAACCTTAGTATTTGCATGCATTTTTTTCTGTGTTACTATACCACAGATTAAATCATTATCAGCCAAAATCTTTTTAGCAATGCCAGTTCAATGAGAAATTACTCAGTTTCAATGCAGTTTTGATCCACAATGTAAGAGCTTTAAGCCACATCTTGCAAAGCTCCCTAAAGGACTCAAACGTTGTGTTGCAGCAGCCTGTAACATCCCCACAGCTGCTGGCAGTGCTAAGTCATAAGCTTTAGATGTCTATACAACAGCTTAAAATGAGATAGCTACTGAGCATTGTAATGGGCAAGAGAAATAATTTTACCTTGGGGTCATGTTTCAAGAAACACCTCCAGCCCCACAAGAAATTCATTAGCGGAAGAGCAAATGCTGCAAAAGAGTTTGCTTTCTGCTTGCACTAAATAATCACGAGGGACTCTGCCATTTCCGACGGCACAGCACATGCACCATGCACTAAGGCTTCTGCTTGAGTCCCAAGTGCAGTGCGATCTTCAAGTGTCCTTTTATTACATTATAACTAAAAAGAAGTGTTACTGATCACACAAAAATAAAAAATGTCAGCAAGAAAATTTTGAATACTTCTCTGCGTGATGAAGAACATCTTCATTCTGTTAGAAATTGCATTTTTAAGGCACTGTAAATCATTCTTCCATGCCACAGCTAGAACACTCACTTCCATTTTGTAGGAGATGACATGAGAAGGAAGACATGATATAAAAGTATTTTTGTGGAATATTTATGCATTTTATAGCCTTACTTACTCATAGACGTCTTAATCATTCACAGATGGGAATTATAAGATAGCAGATAACAAAAAGGTTGCTAGTAATAAGCATGACAGATTTCTTATAGATTATTTTAAACAACACACAGATTTTTAGCACAATACCACACTAACAATCATTTTGACACGTGCATAAAAACCAAATAAATGTTCCATTAAATAGAAAATGGGACATCTTTTCTTTTACTATGGTCAGTAGTTTTGTTCATTAGGAGGATGAAATTACAGGTTGCTGCAACAACAGCTCTCCTTCACAGTTGCAGAACTGGAGAAGTGAAACTGGTTCTACACATCGGTGCTGGGGATGGTCCTCTGTCCTATTTGCCAATGTGCTTAACTAAGCTGCTGTGTATTACTTTATCAACATAAGGAAAATTACTGGCAAAGCCACTATTTTTTACTAGTTAAGCTGGTAAAAATGGACATTTACCCTGCAATCAAGGGTAAATTGCTGATTTAGCTAATTTAGATTTAGCTAATGTTGCTTCTGGCTAATGTCTGCCCGCAGAGAAAGGCCAGTGCACCCAGGGAGATGCATTTCTACTGGAAACAAGAAACTCACCCATATAGACATCCTGTGGGCTGTGGGACTACAAGGAGCCAATATTCCCTTAGATTGTATTTCATTTCTAGAGTGTAATTCATCAGATAGTTTGCATTTCCAGTAAGCATATCTAGGAATAACCCATTAGAAGTGCAGCTACCCAGCAAATATTGGTGGGTAAGGAATATTCAGCATCTAAGCCACTCTCCGGTTGCATTGGCACAATGTAGACATGGTGTTTTGCATCTAAGACTGTCCAACATTATTAATCTCTCTTTCCTTCAGGAAGCAAGAAAAAAAAAAACAAAAACAAAAAGCCCAAATATCTTCTGAGCATGAGGTCTCCATGAGCTGTTCCCTCACTCCTATCATGCATTATAACCCCTGCTTGGGATTGTACTGAAAGGCAAAAGCAAGGCTTTATTAGTGTTATATTAATTTTTCCACAGACCCTCGGGAGAAACACCAGTGACTTTTTTCATAGACAGGGGTCAGCACTAGGATGGGTTTTTTTATTGACTAGATCTATTGATTCATATGCTAGTGTAATTCACTTGTTTACTCAGGCATCTCCCTGCGGGTTTGTTTAATGGAGAAAACCTCTGCATATGACTAGCAGAGTTTATTTGGACTTTCATGTGATTAAGTTAAGAACTTTTGTTTTGTTTGCCCCATTATTGTTATACTTATTGCTAGAGACAATGTAATGGCCAAGTTCTCAAAAATTCCACAATAAAATGATGCTTCCAGTTCTCTACAGAACACAAGGCTCACTTAATTAAAGAAAAATATGCAACATTTTATATATTCAAGAGTATTCAAGAAAAAATTCTCATTCTTTCTTGCACTGGTGGTTAAGACAGAGGCGGCGTGACCTTGGCTAGACTGCAGCCAGAGGTTTATTGAAGAGTCACAGGAGGAATCCCTCATTTTTCTGGGCTCAGGTCCTGACTGTTGGGAAGCTCTCTTCAGTAGCGTGACAGAAACTGGCAGTGGGTTAAGATGGGATCATTGAACAAACTGGGGATCGATGTGCAATCATTGGGTCTCCATGTTGAATCACCCACCACGTGGCATCTCCCTTGCCTTGCTGCATCCATATAACCTGAAAAGACCCACTGTGGGGCAGACAACCAAAACCTATTTGAGGGAGCTTAGCACAAATAAGATGTTTTCCTTCTTAATGCCAGGCTGCAGAGAAGGTAAGGCAGGTGGCCAGCCTCTCATCTCCCCTAAACCGGTGGCTGCTAAGCCCCAGGATGCTGCAGTACAGAGAACTTGCAGTCCCTGTGCTTGTGATTTTGACACTTGGTTCAAATAGTGCTGGAAAGCACTTTTTGGATTGCAAACTAGGATTTAGCTGGACAATCTAGGTCCCTTCCCAATGAAATGAACTCACCGCTGGGTTTTCATCAGCTTACACAAGAAAGATGTGGTGTAATACTGTATTAAGATGCCAAGCCTTTCTTTGCAAAGAAAAGGAAAGCGGAACGTTAAGATCTATCACGTATAAATTGATTAATTTAGTGGCTTGATAGCTGAGCTATCCTACACCATCTGAAACAGTTCAATATCTGCCTTTAAAGGCAGTAGCAAATTGATCAACTGCAGGCTTCCATGCCGCTGAAATCATCCAGAAACCTTGCACAGGATGACCAAACCAGATGTTATTTGCTTTGAAATTTAGAGAAAACTTTACTCACTAGGTATTTCTTAAGAGCAAAATGTAGGATGACTGATTTCACACACCCGTATAGTGGCAGCTTACCTTCAAGATCAACAGGCCAATTACCAAAGCTAACATGAAGAATCAAAAACAGTTTTGCAGCAGCAGGATTATGAGTTTATAGCACTACAACACAGCAGACAATGGGAAATTATTTGCAATGGCATTTGTAATCTAAACATTTTTCCTTGTAGGAAATGTATGCTTACTAGTTTTGATATCGATCTCCACTTTTCCTGGAGCAGATGAATTTCTTGGTCCCAAGTAACTAATGGGGTTTTTTGCTTTTTGTTGTTAACAATAGATGTAAGTCCTTGACCAAATGTAAAACTACACTAGGTAGTAAATTCTTATGATTTTAAAATCAAAAGGATTTATGCAAAGCACACATTGAGACTACTAAAACCAGGAGGAGGATACAGAGGAATTTCAAAGAAGCTAGTGATTTTACAGCTTAGTTGTAATATGTGAACATGCAAACTCAGTACCAGTGGATGAAATAAAGGAAGGGAAAGCCATGAAAAAAATTAAATTACATTCTTTTAAATCTAAATAAAAACTATGCAAATTTACGTTACAAAATTCTTATGAGAAATAAGTACTGGTATGCAAATTTGCCCCACAAAAGATAAACTCTTCTAATTGAAGCCCTTGCTAAAATCTCTGAACTCTAAATCAAAGTAAGCTTCTTAAAGCATAAGCAAATTCTCAGCCAGTATAAATCTCTCCAGCTTTAGCCTAAATGGAATTCCTAGATGGGAATAAACTCCTTGTGGCTGAAGTAAGATTTATATTCCTTTACTCCACAACACAGAGGACATAGTCTATTTTACCTGACCTATATTAAGTCTAAGACACACAAAGCACTACAATCTTTTAGAAAGTAACTACCTCACCTGTATGTGCTCTATGGCTTAACATCGGTTAAGCATGATGGAGTGTATTACTATGGAACACCTGGGGAAAAATTTATTCAGAGCTAAAATTTTAGGTCCTGTCAAAAAGTGACAAATCTAGATTATTGTAAATTTATGACTCACTGTAGATACACTAAAAAAAATGTAAGGTAGCAAACTGCTAGTTTCCTTGGTGACCACACTGGATTTACATGTATTGAGAGCTGCGACAAGCAGAAAACGATTGTTCAAAACTTGATGATTTTGGAAGCACTTTGTACTTGAGTTCTGGTTTTAGAATAATTAAATGCTAAGAAAGCCATTGCCAATGAAACTGAAGTTAGAGATGAGCAAATCTGCAAAAACTCAGAGCTATAAACTGCTATTTAGGTTTCCTAAATTTAGATTATCTGCGCTATTGGATAAAGTATGTAGAAAATTGGTAGAATTGCTTGTATAAGCTGAGCTCCAAGGGCTAACTTTAACAAAAATGTCGCGATTATGAGATGCTTTTTCTTAGAACTCTAACCCTGAATACTTTTTACCACTAAACCACTATACAGAAAACTCAAACCTCCCCAGAAGACTGGACCAGCAATTTCAGCAGGCTGCAGCACCAGTTTTGGAGCTCAGCTTGTCATCAAGGTAAAGATGCCTCAGTGTTTGGACAGGCTTTTCTTATTTTTGCTGCAGTTGGAGAGTTGTTTAACTGTTCAGGTCAAATAATGTTTGAAAATTCAAATAATCTGAATTTTGCCAAAATAGAATTTAAGAGCCTGGTCCAACACCCACTAAAATCTAACATCCCTTGTGTCAAGCATTCATTCAGAAACTCTGATTCTGTGATTTTATGTAAGACTCTGCCAGAAGAAATGGGGCAAGCAGGAGGTCTTTCATGTTACGTATGTGGTATTACTGCTAGGATCAAGGGGGAGCAAGGAGGAAAAATATCCCTCCTTTAACTATTTTTTGAAGCAATTGAGGAAAAATACCCCTCCTTTAGTTTTCAAAGCAATTGTGAAATGTAACTGGGTAACAAAAATCTCATTTTTAATATCAATTGCAAAGGTATATACGAGAATAAAATTACTTGGATGGATTATTAGTGTTTTTATTAACAGACTAGGAAACCTGAAATTACAAACATCTTGATCAGAAAAGGCTTAACAAGAGCTAATCTGCTAAAATACCTGTTTAGATTGCACTGATATTCCCACGCTGTACATAGCAGTGTTTTTCTCTCTCTCCTCTATGAAGTTATTTTGAATTAAAATAGACTTCTGCTAAAGTCAGTGAGAACTTTTAACAACCATGTCAATGAGGCCAAGATTTCAGCACATTGGTCTAAGCACAGAAATGAAAAATAACTCTATCTTGCACCATTAGCCTCCGCATGGGAACATCTCTTTTCAGGCTAAAAGAAATTAATAGGAATGAAAAACAGCGTAAGCAAATTTAGGCAAATGCCACCGACTCTTGCATACTTTATTAGAAAACTAATTAATAATCAAAACTGACTAATGACCTCTGTAGAAATATTTAGAGCTCTCTTCCATACCCTGTCATTATCCAAGGCTACAGCAGAGTTTTCCATATTTGTGTGTTACAGTATCCTTTATTATGTAGGACCATTCAGGAAAATGATCTATATTAACTACAGGTGTGACTTTGAATCTATTAATAAAGCTTCCTTTAATCCTGTGTGGACACTGGTTCAGAATTAAAGCAGTTTTAATTTTTCCATACTTTACTTCAGAAGTAAAGTAAACACAGTGAAGTCAAGGTCAGTTCGATAGTAAGAATATATATATATATATATATATATATATGAAGTAAATACAATTCACTCTACTTTTTAAAGACTTCCAAAGTATAGTAAGCAAACTTCTTAATTGCAGAATGCATCATAAGAGATCCACGTGCAGTTTTATTGAGACGACAATAACTTACTTTAAAATTGTTTTGAATTTTCAACTTCCATGAATGACAATTCTTATGTTACAAAATTCTACAGGAAATACATGGGTGTAATTTCATGAACCATAAATCTAATTCCATCTGCCACACAACTGGCTCGGTTTTGTTGCTTAGCTAGCATTTCTTACTTTTTCCAATTCCCTTCAAACTTAACTTCTCAGTGCATTTGATTGCATTCTTCTATTAACTAAAATTCAACGCCTCCGTGTTATGCATCTGTACTGTGTATAATTCTGTACTTCTGTAAAATAGAAAGTAGGCATATTTCTCAGATTCTGCACTCTGTATTCCACTGGTGTTCTCATATTCACAGATTACGGACCGCTGAGTGTTTAAAAGGGCAAGAGATGGTGTGTCTGTATCTTATAATGACAATAAGACTTGAGATTCTTCGTAGTTTGGGCTAGACCTTTACCCTCTGCCAGGAACAGAAAGTTAAATGACTCTAAGTCTCATCATCCTCTGAAAGTCCTTGCTAGAGCAACCACGTACTGGGTGCTGGGCACCCTGCCTCTGTGCAGAGGTGGGTGGAAACTAGAGGGCTATTTAGATGGGCACAGGGCTGTCCTGCAGCAGTATACAGGGGGACTTTTTGCAGCAGATGGCATTGTTCCACCAACAGAACTATGAATAGATTTTTGGGGTAACCTTGTCTCACATTATCTTGACCATCATACTATTAATACTCCTGACTTTTGTTCTGTTGGTTAAAAGTAAGGTTCTCTATGTGTTTTTCTTCTTCTTCTCCTTCTTTTTTTTTTTTTTTTTTTTTTAAATTTCTTTTTATTAATTGTTTTCTAAAAAAAGAAATCCTTTTTTATGTATCATTGTAAGAGTTGAATCCATAGTGAAAACACATGGAAGAAAAGTCCATCAGGTTTCATTAAACCCAAAAATGCTGATACAACCTCTAGCATAGGAAGCTGATGCTGGCAGGATATGCCAGGGGAAGTATCACCTTTGACTTACTCTGTGCCTTGTTTCTTTCCTTAAACCCCATTGTCAGAGACAGAATGCTTGAGCAAATGGACTTTTGGACTTGTTGAGCCATAATAAAGCAAGTGTCCCTTTACTGTTCCAGAAGGATGTTTGTCTTTTAGCAATATTGCTTTTCCTTACCTTGGTCTGCATCTCTTCTGTTTTCCTTGTAAACATGGCTATTCTTACAGCTGCACCATAAATAGCCTTACACATTCCCTTCTCTCCAGGGTGAGGAGATTCACACTCTTTCCTTGTCTCCAGACAAAAGAATGGTATTTAAGTGTCTTATCAATTTATGTGAGGCAATGTCTGTGATGTCTGCCTGCCTGCAATCTGGGCTAGCAGTGGAGAAAATAAAAAGTGTTTCTCAAATATGAAGGTTTCATATCACATTGATCCAATTCCAATAGAAATCAAAACCCCAGTGGGACAATTGCTTTGAGGGAACAGGGCATTGTGGAAATGGAATTTTGTTAGGAAGAACATAAACGAGGCAACATCCATGCTCCTGTTCTGCTGTAGGCTGGATAAAAGCTTCTGTGGCTTTAGGGAGGTTGCATCACTCAGATGAGAATAATTTGAGGTTTTGATCTCTTAAGAAAATTATTTGTAGATATATATTCTGTGACTACTTGTTGACAGTTCTGCAACAGTACTTGCTAGTGTAGATGTGGTATTTGAGAAAAACGTGGGCTACTAGATAAACGGTAAGAATGCAAAGTCAGGAAATTACTGCTTGCTTAGAAATGGATTTGACAAAGCTTGCTAGAAAAATCTGTGTATTTTGGCTTTCAGTATATATAGCACCTTATTATTAACCATGATTTGTTGTTTGATTCCAGTAATAGCAAACTTCGAAAAAGAGGCAAAAAAGATAAGATGCAGTTTCCAGCTATGAAAGTGCTGAGAAATACGTTGTCAGGATTAATTCACTAATGTAACAGTGAGTACTTTCAGATCATTGCACTGAAGCTGCACTATAAAGGAAATATGTAATTTGTTTTCTCATATCCAAAATCCATTTATTAATATAGCACATAAGAAACATTTTAACTGTCAGGAAAGAGCAGACATTACAAATAAACAAAGTTCTGTCTTAAATCACACATGACAAATAAAAAAGCAGGCTTTCTCACTGCAGAACACTATTTTGGTCTTGCCTAAATTAAAGACTATTTATTCTTAAACCACATTTTCATTAATGATCACTTAAGATGTTTGTAACATGATAAATATAGGACCATTATAATAGTCCTATAATAATATAGGACCATAAATATAGTAACATTTGTAAATATAGGACCAATTCATCAGTTGCCTTTTGGTCATGGCCAAAGTGGCCTTTCGTGCCACCAGGAGAAGCAAACTCAATAGGGGGATGCTGCTAACTGCATCATCTGCTTCCAATCCCTCATCTTCTCATGTCAATGAAGAGAGCTGGCAGGCAGCGTCCATTACTTCCCTGAGCACATTCCAGGAGCGTTTAACAGTGTTAGGGACTGCCCTCCTCCAGTGCCTTTTAATCGGTTTCTGAGTCTATGACACTCACACACCTTCCCTTTAAGTTTTCTTGTCCCCTAGAATAACTTTTTTTTTCTTCTCCTATTCCTTTTTTCCTCTAGCTCTTTCTTTGCTCAGAGGGCTTGAAAGCTTGGTTACGGTTGGGCTAGCACCTGGCTCTAAAAGGGAGAATGACAGCTAACATGGTTTAAACAGGACTTAATTAAAACTTTTTAGCTCCTTCCTGCATGCTCTAGTGAGAGCTTATGTGCTCACTGCATCACTGAGAAATGCTTGCAGAATAATTGGCCCCAGGAGAGTCATATGCCAGTGTCTTGAGATTCTCCCTCCACATTGAATAGTTTCCTTTGTTATCTTTCCACTGCTGATGTCAACCAGCAGCAGCAGTGTTGAACTGGAATGTTTCTGGAGTATTTTTCTTTGCCAATCATTTTCTTCTGTCTATCTTTTCAGAGATTTTTTTGTGAGAACCGGCCTCTCAATGCTCTTAGCAAGGAAAGAACATAGGGTTAAGCTTTGCACCCTTCAGAGTCCCTGTGCTGTAAATCTGGGCCAAAACTTTAGGTAAGAATTGGGTCTCCAAAGAAACCCATCTTTCTGATGCCATTTCTGCTATCATCTGACATACCTTCAGAGTGCAGAGATGTCATTCAGGGCCAGAGCCGCTGCACTGGTAGATAGCTGTGTGCAGGCAAATCAGGTCCCTTTTTTGCTCTCAATATACTTCATTTTGCTGAGATAACATTAGAACTCCAAAACAAAAGGCCCTGTCTGCAGTAAAAGTGCTTTGCCTGTTTGGATTGCTGGTATGTCCACAAAACTATTCCAAGCTGAGATCACCAGTTCACCAGGCAGAGAATGCCTGAATCTGCAACCAAAGGTTTTCTATTAACTTAAAATGCTGGGGTGGTTTCTTTAGGTTAAACTTTTTAGTACTTCTCCTGCAAAGCTAATCACTAAGCAGTCTAGAGGATGGTGCAGGTTTGATGACATTTACTATTCTTGTGTGAGTCTGGGAAATCTCTCAGGAGCACTGTACCCTGTGGTTTCAATACTCAAAAGTCAGTCTCATAATTTTTCATTTCCATTAGCTTTTGGTAACTCAAAATTGCAAATGGACTCAATGTCTTGAAAAAATGTTTCTGACCACCATAATAGAAAATTTAGCATACCTCAAAAAAATGAAGAACTACACCCACTTCAGATGATGACATTTGTTTCCTGCAGATAATGAAATTTTAGTGCTTGCAATCTTCTGAGTGTGCTTCTATCCAATGTACATATTGCAGAGAACAGCACTGTTTCAGGTCATTTTAACTCTTTCGTGCCTAGGAAAATTTTTTGAAAAAGACTTGTGAAAAAGAAAAGGAATGTAAGACCAGAGAGATTAGATAATAGTATGCTTTCTCTAAGACTGTTTCCAGTAGGGGTTACTGCCAATTTGATTTCCATCACAGCAAGAAATACCGTTGTAGAAAATAATGGAATATATTCTCATAGAGCTGTGCCATTCACATCTAGCTTGTGAAAATTATCAGATTTCCTGAAATCTGAGCCTTACACATGATATTAGCTTTTTTGGTTTTACTTGTCTTACCTCATCTTCTTGTTATCCTCATGAACTTCCTGCTTCGTGAATCCTGCTTCGATGACATTCTTTGGAAATGAGTTCACACAGTGTGCAATTACACAGTTGAAAAATATCTATTTTGTTTTATCAGTTATACACACATTATCTTTTGATTAACTGGATGCTTCCTCGTTTCTATCTGATGAGAAGAGGCAATTCTACTAGGTCAATTTACCTTTGTAGTCTTTTTCTGCTTACATTTATTCTATTTCCTTTTATTTATTTGTGATTTAAAGCACAGTATTAATCTATCTTCATAAGAGTATTTTTCCATGTTTAACAGCCTTTGTCATTGGTTCTGTCTGCCTTCTATTTTTGCTGTCATCCCTGTGGACATAAAATATAATAAATCATAACGAGAGAGAATAAATTAATTTAGCATGCGTTTGTACACACTATGTCTGCTTCCTCTAAGACCCTTGGTATTTCTTGAACTGACTTCCAGTTGATTCAACCAGCTGTCAATTATTTTAATAAGTGTATTTTTCAGAAGTATTTTGCTTTCTTATCTCACACATTTTCTTTAGACAAAGGGCCACACTGAATAAGTTATGTGCCAAGCCACAAACAGGTTTCCTATACATGTCAGTATTTGAAATCAAATCGGTTTTGCTATCAAGAAGAATGGAGTTTGGCAAAGATTTCCTTCACCTTACAGGGTTGGACCTTACTGTTCTATTAGTAAGGTTTAAAACAGTCATATAACAGTTTGGAAATAAAGTTAGACCATTTGGGTTTTTTTCTGGCTTCTAAACCTGCTGTATTTTCAATTTGCTTTACTTGGGAATTACACTTCAGTTCCAAAAATGTAAAATGCAACAATCTTCAAATTGCTCTAGAACAGCTTTTCTGTAATAAATGTGACTTATGTATGTGTACAGAAGGGTGAAATTTAAGTATTTTATTTGAATGGGATTGGACATGGTGATGACTTGCAGAACTCATGTACTGTAGTCATCCAGAATTCACATTCATAAAAACTGTGTATCATATCACCAAATATGTATTCTCTCATATATATGACATATGTTTTAGCTTAAAGTATTGCTAGGGAATTGCTAGAAAGTATGGGGGAAAACACCAAAACTAAAGTCTTGCTGTCCATGGCCTCTGTTATTGCTAGTTGCTGAACCTTCCTCCACTTCTGAAGACGCAGCCCTGGCATTGCTTATTTTCAAGAACTTTGGTATGGTTATAGCTAGATGTCTACAGTAAACACCTAAGAAAGCTAAGATGAAACAGGCAAAACCACACAGTATTTCTCTCCACCAATTAGAAAGGAAGAATAACTGAGATTAGACATCTAGGCATTTAAAATTTCATGAGATGAATTCCAGCCTAGGACTTTGGCACTATCAGCTTCTGGAAAGCAAAACCCACTTCCTTCTAAATGGAAGGTAGAAAACCAGAAAAGGACATACAGATACCTCAGTGCCTGCACTATGTTCTGGCATAGTACCATAAAGACAGTTTTCACCATAAGATGGCTAGCAATAGGCCACCACAGGGGCTGAAGCATGTCTCTCCAACACTTGTGGTGTGTGCCTAATGCTGCCGGGAAGTGGTGAACCTCATCTTCCTGGCAGTGGTTTCCAGCTGCTTGGTGAAACACTCCAAGTGCCAAGTGCAGCTGAGAAGGCTACCAGTGGCGGAAATAGTGGTGGATTTGTGGTCTCCAATGCAATGTGGCTCATTGTCCCTGGGGTTCTTTTTGCTTCTTGCTTAAAGCAGCAGCACTTCTGCTCAGCTTGCAAGCTTCTCAGAACAGGCAGCCATGGCAAGTTGAGTTTGCCAAGTGAAGGGCGATAGGCTCCTCGCATTGTGGCACAGAGGAGATGCTATGAATACTAAGAGGGATTTCAAAGGCAAGCCCTAAGAGCTACAGGGGTAGGTACAGTACCTGAAACCACTGTGCGTGTACCTGAGAGCATGGCAATATCCAAAGGGCCCACAGCCTGCAGTCACTAAAGCCACTAAGTACTTGGTACACAGGGGATCATCTCTGTACTGCTCTTTCCTACCTTTCCCGGTTTTGCTTTCTGTCTCCTGAGAGGCTCATTTAGTCTGCCAAAAGAACTCCACCCTTTTCTCCCCTGGGTGAGAGCCTAGAATAAAAGAGCAAAGGAGAAACAAACTTTTCAGTAGCATAATGTCTTGCCAGGTCATGAAGTGGCTGCTAAAACCATGCTTTCTGGCTTTGCTTTCAAAACAGCTCAGTCTTCCATGGGAGTCAGAGACAAAGGCTGCATTTTCTGTAACTTCTCTCACTTTTTTTCCCCCTGGTCTGTTTGTGCGTGTCCCCTAAGGGAGACCGGATCAGCATTCAGAAGGACAATCACCAATTTTCCTCAATGATATTTGTAAAGATGTTCATAACATTTTAAATAACATCCAAGAAGTTTCTCAAACAAGATTTCACAGCCTTCCCCTGCATACAGCTTAGGGAAACATGAGGATGTAGTTGCTTAGAGAAAGAAACTTTGTATTTATGGGGTTTGTATTCTCTTTCACCCTAGGCAGTTCCAATTTGTGTATGTCGGCTTCTTACTCTGGAAAAATCTTTTGATTAGATGTGTATAATTAATTTTAAGAAGAAACAACAAATTTGTAAGGACAAAGTCTGTAGAACAAAGCAGCAGAAAATAATATTCTTTTTAGAAGAGCAAGAGATACTGCTTAACCATGCCTTGGGAGCTTGAAGGCAAATAGAAAATCTAGACTGAAATTCTCACCTCTCTGAAGTCAGCTGGGCTGATTTTCAGTGACTGAAGTAAAGTTAGGATTTCACACCAAAGTCCAAAATCTTAAGAGAAAACCTAAGGAAAAAAAAAAGGTAAAACTTAATAAAACTAAAAAAGACTAGAGGCATGCAGTTAATCTTCTTTGTGTGTATTGGGAATGCTGTGTGGATTTCTTCAGGAGACCAAAACTGAGCAGAATTGTAAATTGTAAGTATTTGCAGGATTAAAGCCTAGAAGTAGAGCTGATGATAACCATAAGAAAAATAGTGCAAGGAAGGCAGTGGATTGAAATAGTAGAGTCATGCGGTGACTAATAACTTATTTGATCTTTTCGGGGATCTAAATACAGAACTCAAATAAAATGAAATGGTTATTTACTACTTAAAAATACTTGAAGACTCATCATTGTAAATTAGAAAGATTCAGCTCTGTCTACAAAATATTTTTTGTTTAAAAATCTGAAGAAGGAGCGAGAGGTTAAAGAGCTAGTTATAAATTGACTCAGCCTTCCAGATAAAACCCATGATAAACTTGATTTGTCTTAAAAACTGAGAATGTGTTTTGTCTCCTACCCTCTTGAGGTTTGGTTAATATTAATACAAAGCACAGGGAATTCTGTGCTTCACTACTATCAGTGTTCAGTTTTGCAGAAGGGATTGAAAATGAGATAAAGATTTTGTTTGGAAACCTATTGTAAAACTAAAGGCTTTTCTAGTCCTTCAAACACTTGTACATTTGCTTTATGCAGATCAGTATAATTTTGCTGAGTTCTTTTTCAAGACAGAGGGCTAAAACTGCACTGGTGTAAATTCCTTAATTCTGGGTTCAAGTAAAGTGAATGTGTCTTTCATGCAGTTAGGTACTAAATTATAGTTAGCTACATGGCATCTTTAAGTCATTACAGAAATCCTTAATCAGTACAAAAGTGAGATTATAGTTAAAACCATGATGCCTCTGGAGTGAGCTGTTATGGACAGAAAAACTAGTGGGTTTTTTGCTGATCTGAAAACCTTGACTCGGTGGGTGTTCATGGGCTGCTGATGGGGAGTTAAAGCAACTCCCCACTTCAGCAGTGACAGCACATGGAGCAATCCATCTGCGAGAACCAGCCTTCCAGCCCCAGGCTGAGCTCTTTTCTGGCTAAGCAGGTAAGAGCACATTGCAGCCGAAAACACCCTCAACAAATCGTCGCTGCCGCCTCATTGCTGCTGCTTGGCCCCACAAGGGATCAGTCAGCCAAAGCAAGATGTGCAGGTCTTTCATGAGGGATCTTTGAGGGCTGTGGCCTGTCACTAGAGAAATCAGAGTTATGTTAGGCAAGCAGAACGACCAAAAAAAGGCTTTTTAGCATTCTTTGGACATCTGACCCTAACTCACAGTTCAAAATAATGGGTGAGTGTCTGGGTGTGAATTTTTATTTAAAAGCTTGTCAGTTTGAAAACATGAAGTGTCAAAAATACCAGCTGGTATGTAGAACATTCATCTGCGTAACATCTGGATAAGGGGATTGAGTGCACCCCCAGTAAGTTTGCAGATGACACCAAACTCGGGGGGAGTGTTGACCTGCTTGAGGGTAGGAAAGCTCTATAGAGGGACCTGGACAGGTTGGATCGATGGGCCAAGGCCAATTGGGATGAGGTTTAATAGGGCCAGGTCTTGCATTTCCATCACAACAACTCCAGGCTTGGGGAAGAGTAGCTGAAGAGTTCTCTAGAAGAAAAGGACCTGGGGTTGCTGGTGGACAGCTGGCTTAACATGAGCCAGCAGTGTGCCCAGGTGGCCAAGAAGGCCAACAGCATCCTGGCCTGTATCAGGAATAGCGTGGCCAGCAGAAGCTGGGAAGCGCTGGTGCCTCTGTACTCGGCACTGGTGAGGCCTCACCTCGAGTGCTGTGTTCAGTCCTGGGCCCCTCACTACAAGAAGGACATTGAAGGGCTGGAACATATCCAGTGGAGAGCCACCAAGCTGGTGAGGGGTCTGGAGAACAATTTGTATGAGGAGAGACTGAGGGAACTGGGCATGGAGGAGGCTGAGGGAAGATCTCATTGCCCTCTACAGCTACCTAAAAGGAGGTCGTAGAGAGGTGGGTGTTGGCCTCTTCTCCCAAGTGAATAATGACAGGACCAGAGGAAATGGTCTGAAGTTGTGGCAGGGGAGGTTTATATCAGGTATTAGGAAGAATTACTTCACTGAGAGGGTGGTCAGGCACCGGAACAGCCTGCCCAGGGAGGTGGCGGAATCACCATCCCTGGAGGTATTTAAGAAATGTGTAGATGTGGCACTGCAGGGTGCCCCTGTAAGTGTGTCCCACCAGAGGGTGGCCAAAACTGTTGGGATGGGTCATTTGTTTTGTGGGGTTCGGGTTTTTGTGGGGTTTTTCGTGGGTTTTCTTTGGAGTGTGTATAGTTGGACTCGATGGTCTCAGAGGTCCCTTCTAACCACGAAAATTCTGTGAACTGGATCATCACACCATTGGACTGGGAGCTACTGGGACTCGCTGGACCGCAGAGCTCTGAGGGGTGAGGGAGGCGGGAAGGGGAAGGGATGCGGCACCCACCTCGGCCCAGGCTCCCGTCACCAGGGGAGACGGGCCCGCCNGGTCATTTGTTTTGTGGGGTTCGGGTTTTTGTGGGGTTTTTCGTGGGTTTTCTTTGGAGTGTGTATAGTTGGACTCGATGGTCTCAGAGGTCCCTTCTAACCACGAAAATTCTGTGAACTGGATCATCACACCATTGGACTGGGAGCTACTGGGACTCGCTGGACCGCAGAGCTCTGAGGGGTGAGGGAGGCGGGAAGGGGAAGGGATGCGGCACCCACCTCGGCCCAGGCTCCCGTCACCAGGGGAGACGGGCCCGCC
>VZRU01008042.1:240203-280288 GCA_013398155.1 Pedionomus torquatus
TCGCGGCCCCTCAGGTGGGAGCGCAGGGCCCGGGGGGGCGGCGGGGGAGCCCCGCGGGGCGCTCGCAGGGGCCGCCGGCCTCGGCCCCGCTCCCCGCCGGCGTCAGGGATCGCTTTTCCCAGCCTTGGCTGCGGGGGCAGGTCGGGGAAAGGGGGGGTTTGCGCGGCTGCCACTCGCGGGTTCGGGGCGCAGGCTGCTCTGCCCTCCGCTGCTGTGGGCCGGCAGCTGGCCGGGCCGGGGCTCTGCTGGCCTCTCTCCCCCGTGGCTCCCTACCGCGGGGTACTTTCTCTCCCAGCCCGGGGCAGGGGCTCGGCAAGGCATCTGTTAAGCTGCAGGCATCGAAACAGTGGCTGGTTAGAACGTCGCCTTCGTTTGCAGATGTGTGCGCGTTTGTGTGGGGCACCGACGTTTTGGTAGGATTCCTTGTTCTGCAGTTTCAATCACGGTAGCTGGTTATCTCTAAAAAGCCGCAATCTTACTTGAAAGCTTTCATTGCTAATCGTTAAGTTAAATAGCGGTGGTGTCCTTCGCAAAGTACTGGGCGCCGAACAAATTCAGCCTGAAAGGAAGGGTATCAGTTGGGTATCAGCAAAACAACTAAATGAATGTTTGTTGACTTGCTTTCAAAAACTTGATAACAATTAGGCATCAGTCCAGCTCAGAAGCCTGTTACACTGCCAGATCCGGCTTTGTCGCTGAACTGATTTTCTGTTGTCACAGAACATCTTTAGAACATCTTTGGATGTTCTGTGAGAGATGGGCAGAGATTCTGCAGTCCAAAGCCAGTGGTTGCCCCGGGCTGCCGACTGGTGAGGTTTGTATTCAAAAGAAAGTACAAAGACCCACCCAAGTTCCCGCCCTAAGGTTGTCCTGTCTGCCTTGCTGGAAGAGCTGGAATGTGCCTAGGTAATCTACCTTCTGCTTAAGTTTCTGGTTCTCGACTGCTATGGGTTGTCAACATGAGTGGCTACTGCTAAAGAGCAGCCTCTCTCAATCACTGTGAATACTGTGTAGGTGAGTAGGAACCGCTCCTGTGGGAGAGGAAGAACAGATACTTATGTTGAAGATGGGGATGAAGGGGAATTGTTGGAGGCAATCTGAAGTATCTCCTATAACCTCTCATACAACATGTAATATCTCCCTCCTACAATTCCTGTCCTCAGGTGCTTGGAAATTTACATTCTTTTCACTAAGCTGCTGGCTGGTACTATCTGCAGCCCTCTTAGAATTTCTCACCTCCTGCAACCCTTGTTGAACATCAAAGGTCACTGAAAACTTCTAGTAAATCCCACTGACAATTCACTACATCTCTACCACAAGCTCTCCTCTGAGGCCCCTGACCTTACCCTCCCTGTCAAAAGGGGATGATTCTCCAGACTTCTGTTCTGACAATTCATAGAATCATAGAATGGTTAGAGTTGGAAGGCACCTTAAAGATCATCAAGTTCCAACCCTCCTGCCATGCCCAGTCCTCTACTTTAGCAACAGAGGTTGGGATTTGTTTGTTTATTTGGTAGCGATTTTTTTTCCTGTCTTGATTGTCTTTACTTTCCTGGGCTTCTGTTCCATTAGTGGTGGTTATAACGGTGCTGACAATTGATTTCTGGTGCAAATGGTTTGCTGTTTTCATTAATTTTAAGAAAATTCCTTTACAACTCCCATAGTGTCTGTTACCAATGGCACTGGAATAAAAGATGATTTTTTTTTTTTGGTATTGGACATACCAGTAAGTGTAAGTAATAATAAGTAAATAATAAGTAAGAATAAGTAAATTATTCTAAGGCACTAAATGAAATATTCTTGAAGACAGAGGATTCAAAAAAGTTAGCAAGGCTGTATTGTAGCTTGGCACAGAAACTGAAATGAAGACCGTAAATTGTTAGATTTTTTTTTTCCCCGTTAAAAGCAAGAAGATTTGACAACTGAGGAAAAAAAAATCTACCCCCAAAAATATTAAATGTAGTTACTTTAGAGTTTATGTACGTTTTAAGGAATGATAGACGATCTGGAAAAATATGACCAGCTGGCTCACATCATAATTCTCATGATCCATCAAGGCAGCTTCTAGGCCAGCCATAGGTACAGTATGTCTGAAACATGGCTTAGACAGGTGTCAAGGAGAGAGCGTGAGCTAACCAAATGTGCTTGTTCAGCTTGTTGTAGCTGATGTGGTTCAAGGGCCTTGCTTTTAGTCTTTGACGTTTTTGAGATTTTGTGAGAACCTGGTTTTGCTCCCGATAGTATAATTGCAAGGGAGTGACATCCAGTGATGTGTAGGAGGATTTGTTAATGATCTGCACTTCATTACTGCTATGTTCTGTCCTGCATCATACAGACCACTGACTTTGGAGGACAGTAGCAGCACCAGAGCATGGAGAGGTTACGGGGTTCCTTAGCTGTGCACAAGAAAGTCTCAGGCTTTCTCAGCCTCTGCCATGTTAAAGTTGTCATGGAACACCCTGCTTAAGCTGTGGATGATGGATTACCTCATCAAGAAGAAGAGAATCCAGGACTTGCATGATTTTCTATCTTGAGGACCAAAATCCAGATAATTTGTTTGAGTGCTTTTTAGTAAATTAAGAAAGTGCAGTATTAGATTTCATGCAGAATTTTATAGTTACATTTAATTTTGTCTAGGTTCTCCTCTCATGTCATTTCGTAAAAGAGAAGATGAATCATATTCATCACATTTTGACTTTGATGTATATGTTGTGTTCACCAACAACTCTCTTTTGTCTTTATTTTCATTTTTAATGGGCAAGCAGGAAGAAAATCCTTAAGCTTCTACCATTCATGCTATAAATAATGCTGAAACTTTTTACTTCAAAGAAAATAAATTGGTAGTCATATCTGATCATTAAACCAGACAAGGTTGAAAGTGTTCCAGTGTAATGAAATGTTGGTTCTGTGTTGTTTCTTCAAAGATGAGAAAGACAGTAGTTTTCCCTCTGCAACATAATAATTAGGACATTCCTTTGTTGCTGTCTGCTACTGCAGTAGACTACTATAAGTTTAAAAAAGCAACAACAACAAAAAACCAACAAAAAAACCCCCAGCCCCTTTGTTACTCTACAGAAATTTTAATCATCCTATTTAGATGTAGAAGCCTGATCTGGTCTTGCTTGAGCAGACATTTGAATTTGTAGAAGTTCGTTGCTCTTAAATGGAAAAGCTTGGTTTGATCTAAAAAGAGAAGTTTTGACAGTTCTGGTTTTGTGGAATACAGAACGGTTTGATTTTGTTCCAGGGCAGAACAAAAACAAATTTTAGAACATGAAAATTGCAATGGGAGGGAATTGTCAGCCTCTGGCCACTTTTTAGTAAACGTTTCTTCATACATTCAAGTATTTTGAATTGTTAGCACTTATTTAAAATAGTAAGGTGTTTCCTGAGATAAGAAACAAGTAAATTTTGAAACAGTACTTGTGTAAATAAATGTGTGGATTATTGTATATTTTTTTTAGACCAGACAGTTATAAACTGAATCTTAGAAGTTAATTTTAATTTATGCTTTGAACCATGAGTATTTTTAATTTATGCAAAGAAGGTGCTTTATTGGGTAAAGTTACAATTAACACAAGAGGGCAACTTAACACACATAAATAGTATACACGTATAAAATGAAATTTATGTGCTTTTTTGTGTGTGTCTCTCCAAATATGCTAGGAATGTACAGTGGCACATGCCAAACTTGCATTCGTTTTGTAATATAGTCATTATGTTTCAAACTGTAGTTGCATTTTTGGAAAGGGAAAAATGTTGGGTTTTGACTTCTGGAAGGCGGTGTTTTGGCAGTTGTGCTAGGTTCTCTTTCATTTAATCCTGGTATCATGTAATCAGTCCTCAGAGATGTCAATGCTGTGTCAATATTACATGTAACTGACAGAAAATGGCACTTGACTTTAAAAATACATGTATTGGGGTAGTGGATAGGTGTCAATCTGACCTATATTATCCTCTGCAACTTTATCTTTCATGTAAAAATATTTCAGATCCTTAGCCTTGATCTGTTCTCCCCAATTGTATTTTTTTTTGTTTTGTTCAAAGAGAATATGTGCAAAAACATGTCTTATGCTGAATTTTGTTTAGACTTGCTCTCTGAATGTTTTAAAGTTGGCTACAGAGAATTTTAGTTATCTATTTTAATGAAGATGTTTAAGTCTCTGGTACCGGCTTTCATCTTGGAATGAGTTGAACTCAGACAGGCCCTGCAGGAATGGGTGGGAGCTGAGCAGCAGTTCTTATGTTCTGCTAATACGTTGAATAAAGGTACTTTTAATTAAAAAATGAAGCAGGCGGTGTTAATCCAGCTAATGCCTTTCCTTCACTTTCTAACCATTGCAGTGTGTCTCAGGCTTTCCCTGCTGTACTCTTGTTATTCCTTTTTGCTTCTCTGCTAGATTTTTTTTTTTTTTTTTTGCTTTCATCAGAGCTATTTTTGTGTCATTTTGGTGACATTTTCCTGGCTGGAATCCATCACCTGTACTCTGTCATCGTTCTTGAACATTAGGTTATGGGGCTAACAGTGAAGGCTTTCCTGAGCCCTTCCTTGGCCTGCCATTCTTGCTTTTCCTCCTTCTTGTCACATTGCCCTCTCAGCAATGGGTGGGTCTTGAGTGGGTCTTGTTTCTTTCTCACAGTCTTCCTGGAGCTCTGCAGTACTGACGGTGTCTTTTGGGGTTTTATGCTTCTTTTTTTTTTAATCCCTTTTGAATCTGAGGTGCCTCACTTCATGATTTATACTGTCATATTTACCTGTTTGACCTGGATCAGATCTGCTTCTCACCTCTTACCCTCTCTCTATTAGTTTATTCTGACTCCTAGAAGTCCTACAAAGCAGATGTTGTCTGGTTGGTCTCTTACTACAGACAACATCAGTACCTCTCTTTCAATCAAGCTGGTGAGCTGAAGATTTTGGAAGGTTTTTTTTTGTGTGTAGTTTTTTTTTTTGTCATTATTTTTCTTTCTGTCTAGACAGCTGAAATTCTTGTGCAGACCCTCACTTCCCATCCTGACGGTGATTACTTCCTCTGCAGCTCCTAATAACCTACGCTGTGTTTCCCCATCCCTGAGTCCCTGCAAATCCCATTGCTGACATTAATGTTGCTTATGGCATAAAGTTTAGGTCTTCCTCATCCTTCAATTTCCGTGTTTTCAGCTGGCCTCCCTTTGTTTCACGACGTTTACGTTTAAATTTAAGTCCTTGCTTTCAAGGTTTTTCTTAGTACATCCACTTCCTCTCCTGTTTGTCATTTTTATCCCTTGTATCTTTCCTCGAGCCAGATCTGCTTTACCGGCTCTGCCCCGGTTTGCCAGCAGCCTTCTCTGGCTTCCTCCCCTCCAGCTTAATACAGCAGTATCCCCTTTCACTGATCCACCAACAACTATCTTCTCCTCCACATTACTGCTTGAGATCTACTTTCCCGAAGCTATTTGTTGTATCTTCACAGGGTTTTGCAAGGTTTCTGGAGCCATAGTTTCCTGACAGTGCTGGGCCAGCTACTATTAATGTACAAAATAAACTATGTTGCCTTTTGAGAAAAAATAATTTATTTAAACGATTTATTCTATGGTAAAACAGGCTTATAATTTTTTCCTTGCTTTTATAGAAACTATTTGCCAAATTCTGTGAGGACATCCATAACATAAGGAGAGTTATTAGATGTTACTGAACACTTTCCAGGTAGACAGTCTTTCAGTTCTGTCATCAGAGGTATGTTTCCAAAAACTTTGGCCCTTGGTTCTTGTGAGGAGCTCCAGGAAGGGTCTGTGTGAACACCCCAAATACTGATAAAGGAACCAGTTCATGTGCTGGTGAATGCTGTAACCAAAACCAATGTGTTGAACCTGCTTTGCAGAAACTATACTATTAAAATATTGCTGTTACTCATGCAAGAGCTTTTTCTAAAGATAGGTAATTTTAATTGCAGATTCCATAATTGAATAAAAATTGTATGACAGCTACTGTCTTCTGAATTAGCATCTGTTGGTTTGTTTTCTGCATCAGAAAAAAGCAGATATGGACTTCTAGTATGGATAAGTTGTTAAAATAATTGACAAATTCTCAGTCAGAAATTTCATCAAAATTGAAAACGTCACTGAAATATTTGAATTGTCCCAGCTATTGAAGTCAAATTGATTATTTGACATTCTTTGTTTCACCTTTCACACTGATGGCATTTTGATTTTAGTACAGCTGTTTCCGTTTCTTGAAACATATTTGAAATGGGCAAAACTAAATTCTTTGTGAGCCGAGCTTTTTAAGATATCTTTAAGGTATTTAATCTTTAATGACATTCTTCCAAAAATATTTCAGAGAAGCAAGGTCTGAGTGAGATGTGTTATAACCGCTTACTACAGAGATCCACAATAATGTGAACAATTAATAGAATAACCTCACGTATTGATGTAAAAACAGAGAAGACAGGAATCTGGTGTTCTGATGTTTCTCTTTCTGGTGCGAAGAAAATGCAGAGCTACAAAAGTATTCTTATGTAAATACTTACATTCTGAAATTAATATTCTCCAGTACATTTGGCCATTTATATCAATGGACAGTGAAAGTATGGAAATAATTTTGATACTCTATTTTAAAATGTAATGGAATGTGAAGCAGTAACTGAAGTTGTTGAATGAAACAGAGTTTGTGAAAATGCTAAACAGGTTCTTGACAGCTGTGGATACTGAAGGAAAGAACATCATCTTAACTGAAATGTATTCAGTATTAATAATAATTTGAAAGGTGAAAACATAGGAAAACTGGTTTTTGTCTTCTGGTCAGTCTGGTAGGTAGTTATGAAAGGCTGAAGCCTAGAAGATAGAATTATTTTTAAATGCATTGAACGGGTTGCCTGCTGTGCCTGAAGTACTCACCTGGACTTTTTAAAGTCAGTAGAGTGAAGTAAGTTCTTCTAGGAATGATCTGGTGAATTATATTTTAGAAGCACGTTTCAAGATTAGTGTATCAGTGTTGCCTACTAAATATATCCCAAGATGAAAGTATAATTCTTTATCATATTAGATTTTTACATTTTCCTAAAAAGTTTACATTTACGTTTGGACAAAGTGTTTTCAGTTTTGCCAAAGACTGGCAGAGGAAACTCACACAGTAGGAATCACTGTCACTGTTTAGTCTCAGTGGCATTTAAAATGGTTTACTGTCATAATGTAGATGTTTTTCTAAGTTTAGTGAGCAATCTGGAGAGGAAAACTATTTTTATAGAAGAGGAAAATGAGTTTAAAATACCAAATTACTCTTGAGCATGAAAAAAGTTTAGAAATGCCCGTGATAATATTTTCATGGGTGATATTAATAGGAAATTTTCAATTTACGCCACCTGCCCAGATGGTTAGTTTGGTTCACTCACTTGCTTTAGGCACATACAAATGGAAGATCGAGATTTAGCAGCAGATGAAATATGGACAAGATGAATTAAATGATCATGGTTTCAACCTAGGCTACTTCCGCCAGAAAGAAGCAGAGGCAATTCACCGTTTTGCGTGTGAGTTCTGTTTGCTGAACGCGTGTTTGTGTCCCAGAAGAAAGCTGTGCATGACTGAGTAATGCATCCTTCATTTGCTAAAATTGCAAACCTTGTTTTTCCTGAAAGGGCATGTTCAGTTTTATGTGATTATTCAGGTACAGTTCAGCTTTATTTTTTAGCCGCGTTAAAAGAATACGTTGAAAATAGTAGTTGTTTCAAAGCCTGTTTACATTTGATCATTGTTGCCTCAATTTCATGACTCATACAACACATAACCACACATTGAATTTTTCTGCGTGTATATTACAGATGCAGCAAAGAAAATGAGGCCTGATGCCACTGATTTTCTGCTGCTGACTTTCTTCTTACCCGTGTTTGAGTGCATTCTACATTGTTTTTGATACAGTTCTAAAATTAGATAAGCAGAGTGAGTTGCATTATTAATCTGCTTTACTCTTGTTTGTTTCATTTGACGTTGTAGCAAGATCTTGCTCAAATCCAAGGCAATAGTTTCTTTTAGCCGTATTTTAAGACGATGATCTAGCAGTGTGATCTACTCTTCCGAATCTGTGCTGTTTCTGGTCAGGCTGCGTATACAGAGTTGTTCAACTGTTTGGTTTGTAATCAGTGTTTTGGGAATCTTTCCAACTTCAGAAGTTAACTTTCAGGTTTGGGATTTCCTGAGTGATTTTTTTGATTTTTTTTTAATATATTTTTTTTTAACTTTCCCTCTCCAGTCACTAAATTATCTAGTGGGGTTTGTGGAATACTGAGAATTGTCTTAAATTCTCAGAAATGTCTTAAATTCTGGAGTGTATTTCTTGAGGCAACATGTGTTTTGTGTTGTTTTTTTTTCCCACTAAAATTATACATTTGTGAATCATAATTTAATTTGCATTACAGGCATGATAACCTGGACTTTAAATTATGCTCAGTTTTTGATGAGACATGATGCTAGGTAGAAGGCATGTTACAGGTCAGTAGAAAGGCGAGAATTTGCACCAAAAGGACCTGCTCTGTTAATAATAGCTTCTGTACCCTTACGTGTGCTCAACTTTGACAGCTGGTGTGTGTACGATAGGAAGGTTCCACAACTGGGTACAGAAAATCGATAATACAGCATTTTATGTACTAGAGCAAAAGAAGGGCAAGCAGGGTGAGATGATGCTGTTATTTGCCTTAACTCTTTGATGTCCACCATTTGTCATCTTGGCCTGAATTGTGAAAGGGAATGATCTAAAGAGACTAATTAATTACTTTACCACAAAGGAAACTGAGGGAAGTAGATTACAGTTTTGATCTCTGTACAAAAAGGATTGTGTGCTAGTTGAATTAATCCCTTGAGTACCTTATGGTTTGCAGTGTGTCCAACAAAAGGGCACTTGTTTCCTTATGAAAACACTCTGTGCATACCAACTTTCCCCTGCCACAACTGGAAGGCTATTCAAGTTGCTGGTCAGCATTTCCCACTAGTGTTAGCATTTAGTCACCTATTAGTTATTAAATGCTATAACGTTCTCCCTGTATTTCTTTTAAATTGAATTAAAAAAAAAAATTGTTGGGACTGTAAACTGCTTAGATTAAAATACACTGAAATTGTAAGTGTTCAGTGTCAGCATGTGTTATGCAGCATAATGAAGAAGGCTCATCTTCACTCTTTACATGTAACTGTGCAGTAGATTGTCCCCCAGGGAAAAATTGAAAAAACAAATTGTATGCTGCCTGATCTCTGAACGGTAACAGACGTAGAGAATATGTCTCAGAAGAGGGTGTATTATTGTGTATCACTGAAAAATGCAATATTAAAGATGGGTTGTATATGACTTCTCATCTTTTTTCCTCAGTGATGGCACTGGTCCCCTCCCTCCTTCTCCTCTTTCCCTCTGTCATCTTTTTTTTATTATACAACCCATCCCTACCACACAGAGCACAGATCCCTCCCCATGAATGGCCACGGCTGGCTGTGAACCCCTGAAGCTGCTCCTCCTGCCCTTTCATCCTGCCACAGGACATTAGTCTGCTTCTCTGTGCTTTCCCAGCAATGGATTTTCCACAAAATGTTTCAAAATCTAGTCTCTTTAATACTGCTGAATTCAAGCCTGTAGCCAGTTTTCATCAAGAGTTCCTGTGAGCACATGAGATTGATGGATGGGCACTGCAAGCACACCACAGTGGGCCAAATCTCCTTTTCTTAAGCAGTGTATCTTAAAAAGGATGCTGTGGGTACTCAGTAGGTCTTCCACCCCCCGAAAAATGTGGGTTTGGTATTAGGTTATCACTGGTTGCTTTCTTGAAGGTTTCATATCTTTGGTATTTCATATCTTTAAAATCTGTGTTGTTTCCTTACCATCAGTGAGCGTAGTTCCTGCAACTATTGTCTAATTACTTATAAGGTACCACCTTGCGTGTCTGTGTGCAGTAGCACCTCATTGACACAGAAACACAACCCTAGTTGTCACACTTCTAAAGAAGCATATAAATACCCCTTTTGTCTACTATTTATTGTGAATGACACCTTCTATCAACAGAGAATCCACATTTTATTATGCTGACTCCTTAGGTGCATGAGATGTTCCTTGCATCTCTGTTTGACAGTGAAAGCTTTTATGGGAAAAGTTATTTCACATTCTTGCTTCCCTGTCCTCTGGCTTACTAGAGGTTGTATGCCTTTGCAGTTCCATCTTCTCTCTTCTCTGTAGTAGAGCATGGATCCTCTTTATACACTTTCATATTTTTATTACCCTTCTTAAGATATTTGGAGAGCTGGAAGAATTAAAGTGAGAGGTGTTATTTCTTTGGAAGGTATTAACAGTGTTTTATTTGTTCTGGAGGCAGTATTGTTGGTTGTTGAAACTGGTTGCTCTGCTGACTCTGGATGTCTGAGATAATTTCTCCTCTTTCCATATTTCCCTTGAGGCTATTCTAGTTTTTGTTATTTTTATTTTTTTTTCTTCTGGGGAAAAATATGGACAGATTCTTTTGCTCTTACTCTATGTCCAAGCAGAGAAGCCATCATGTTAAGTATAAGGCTTTGGAACCTCATCCAAACATTTGAGAGCTGAGAGTGTTGAGGAGAAACAAGGAAACTTCTTCAGTGGTATGTGTGGTGTTTCCATTTAAAATACTGCCAATGATTCTCTTCAAAGGAGAGAAAGGGGAAAAAAAAATAGAATTTTGTTTTAGAGTACTACATAAATCTTAACTTTGTCTGTTTTGGTATCCGATCTGCAGTCATGTCATCCTGTTAACTGAAATCCAGAAGTTAAATAACTTAAATTCCACAGGAAACAATATTCTCATTTTGGATAATAGGAGTTCCTGTCTTTGTGTTTTCCCCCAGCAAGTAAAGCTGTCTGTCTACAAATGCCTTTATTTATCTGTGACTATAGAATAGTTTGGATTGAAAGGGAAGGGACCTTGAGAGGTCATCTAGTCCAAGCCCCCTTCAACGAGCAAGGACATTTTCAACTTGATCAGGCTGCTCAAAGCCCCATCCAACCTGACCTGGAATGTTTCTGGGGCATCTACCATCTCTCTGGGCAACCTTTGCCAGTGTTTCACCAACCTCATGGTAAAAAATTTTCTTCTTGTATCTAATCCTAATCTGCCCTCTTAGTCTCAAACTGTTATCCCTTGTTTTACCAGTACAGGACATTTCAGCATACAGTTACTATCAAACTATGGTGTGATGATTTTCATACTGGTTCTAGAAATGCTCCTGGCTCCATCCCTGTCTCTTGTAAAGTAAATGGAAATGTTAGGCAAATAAATAAGTATAAAAATGGATTTTTATAAAAAAATAAATGTAACAAAAATGTATGTGTGGGATTTGAAGCTGGTGTCTCTAAAGGAAGCTGATACATCCAGGCCCCCACACAACTAGAAATATCTAATGCTTCTCATGGTGCCTTTCTCACCTCTTTCTGATGCTGTTAGCAAAGTGAAGGAAGTCCTACCTCTTGTGCATTTGGTACTGCATAGGAGCTGGGATACTGTGGTTTTTGGGTGTCTTGGGATATGTGTTTGTGGAGTTACCCTAAAACAAAAATTAAGCTTATAGTGCAAAGAATATATCAACTCCTTAGCATTTAACTCAGTTGAAAAAGGAGTTGTTAAATTTGTTTTTGAAACAGGAAGTGGTTGGCATAAGCAAAAGATGGACCAAAGTGAATACAGGAGATTCTCTGAAATTGCCAGAAAGTTTTCCATAAACCATCCAGTTGTAATTTTGTTTTGCCTTGGAGTTAAATAATTTAAATTCAAGTTTCTTGTTTTATACTTCGGGACTGTTTGTATTTGGAATTATATATACATATAAAAAAAAGTAGCACTTTTCTCCTTAAAGCATAGACTAAAGAAGAGTAGAATTCCGTAATTCCTGTATGCAGTGCCTGGCTTTCTGTATCATTGGCCTCTAAAGTACTCCTGACACTGTTCTTATTTTTCCTGTCCTGAGGAGAATATTGATAATAACAGGATGGCCTGAGCTTACTGACACCAGCTTAATTGAGAGATGGACAGAATGTTGAACTAGTGAATTACCTTTGCTAACATCTTCAGTCCTCTGGTTTTCTTCAGAAATCTACAGTTATAAATGGAGAGGAAAAGAATATGGGCAAAAGTCTGTCCTTGAGTTAAGGAAATGTAATGCTTTTTAACATGGAGGAAATAATCTTGGGACATTCCTCTGCCCAGCCTACAGACACTGTATATACCATCATCTAGTATAGTATTCACAAAACCAGTATGGATCCAAAAAATGCAGACATGATTATTAAGATGCAAATTAAAATTTTTATTTTAATTGTACAACAATTGTTATGACACAACAGTATTTTTGATGTCTCTTTGGGATTTGGGGGTTTTGGTTTTGTAGGGGTTTGGTTTTGCTTTTTACTACTGGCGCAGCATTTTTCATCCTTCTAAATGCAGTTGTGTTCACATTTCTCACTTAGTTTTGCGTTGTGATCATATTTTGTCAATGTTCTTTTGTGATGGACTGAGTAGAATAAAAGCATTTGTGAATACTCTTAAAATGTGTCACTGCTGATTATCAAACAAAAAATGACTATGGGCCTTCTTTTATCTTTTCCTTTTTTTTTTTTTTTTTTGAGAATAAAGATCAGTTTCTTCATGATGAGGTTTCATCTTCAGTGTCACAGTTGGCAACAAAGGTAAATACGTGTTCTTTGGTAGTGTAATGTGGTTTATATGATACATATTTCAGCCAGTGTGTGTTAGGAAGTTCTCTGGTTTTCATGTACAGCCTGATTAAGGAGGGTAGTTATGTACTTCCTTGATGATTTTCTAATTACTTAGGAGCCTTGGTTATGAGGTTGTCATTGAAGTAGTATTAGCAGTGCAGTATAAGTTAGTTAGAAAGGTGCCTTACTTCCTTTCTTTACAGGAGGAAAAAAGTATCTTTTTTTTTTTTCCCTCTACATGATAGATATTAAAACACAAAATCAAAATGAGCAGCCACAGGAATAACTGAAGTGAATTCTGAGGAAGTGCTATTAGCTTTAACAGGCAACAAAACCATGAAAAGTAGATAGGATTTTTATTTATTTCATTATAGGTAGCTCAGCTGGCTCTCTGACCAGAAGAGTTTATCTCATATCTTCTTCAGAAAGAAAAGTAGGCATACAATTCAATTTTTTTTTACCTTGATATGTGTCCAAGATTTTTTTTTTAAATGTTCTTAAAATACATTAGTAGAAGATGAAAGAACCGGAAGTTGTTATGATATGCTAGAGCTTGTTTTGAAATTCCATAGGTGTAGAGAAAAGCATTTTAAAATAGTTTCATTAGTGTAATAGAATACTTTAATATGTATTTTAATTATTTTTTTTTTATAGTGAAGCTTTTTTGGCCCCTTAGTCATTCAGGAAGGCTTCCTAAGTCTGTATTTTGACTTAAAAGAAAAAAAAAAGTCACTAGGCAAGCAACTGAGCTGCAGTATTTTTGTTTTAAAGTAAACCCCTGTTGCCTTAAAAATTTATTCACAAAAAAAAAGCGCACCTTATCTTTCTTATGTTCTCTTTCTTGTTGTTTCTGAAAGCAGTTCTGTATTTTATTTGCTTGTTCTGTTGTGTTCAAAGCTGTAAGTACAGTGATATTCCAAAAGTTCCAAAATCTTTACTATGTTGATAAAAAGCTGATGAATTGTATGTGTGGCCTTTTTGGTATGCACGTCAGGAGTAAAACAGCCTCTGTGTTAAAGCAGTATGGTGAAGAACAATGAAGTTCTTGAAGAAAAGGACAGCGGATGGAGGGTATGTCTGCCCTTTAGGGACTCAACCTTCCTGGTCTCTCAAAGCCTTTAAAGAGAGTCCTGGTACCCATTTGCAGGGGAAAGCCTTCAGCCTAGGTTTGGAGGTGCAGCAATGGGAGCCTGGTCCTAATGGCTGGAGATGGAGGTTGGAAAATGGCCTTAATTTCTGCTCGTGGGGGAGGCTGCCCACGCAGCAGTGAGGACAGGCTAACTGCAGTGCTGAATTTTTCTAGTTCCCTGTTCACAGCTCTCCTGAAAAGCAGGTACAGCTGGTTAAAACACCTCATGACATCTCGAAGTGAGGAACTGTGAACCCCCTAGTGGTGCTCTGTGAAATGCAGAAGTCCAGAATCTCTGTTCATGGTGCGCCTGGCTCTTCGGCCTCTGCAAAGCTAATCTCAGGAGTATCACCTGTGCTGAGCTTCTGAGTTAAAAGTACAGCAAAGACTTCATCGATGGTTGTTACTGGGCCGTCTTTTTAAAACAGACAGAAACAAATCATTTTAATACTGAAATTGCAGATGTTGGGACATTTAGCAGGGCCTGTTGCAATAGGACGTGGGGTAACGGCTTTAAACGAAAAGAGGGGAGATTCACACTGGGTACAAGGAAGAAACATTGTACACTGAGGGTGGTGGAACACTGGCATGGGTTGCCCAGAGAGGTGGTAGATGTGCCATCCCTGGAAATACTCCAGGTCAGGTCGGACGAGGCTCTGATCAACCTGTTCTAGTTGAAGATGTTCCCTCTTTCTTCAGGAGGGTTGGACTAAAATGACCTTTAAAGGTTCATTCCAACCCAGACTGTTCTGTGATTCTGGTAGGATCAAATCCTGGAGTTCATGTGTGCCACAAAATAAGTGTTGGTCTGCACACCAGTAGTTGGCTGAGAAATTTCCCCCTCAAATGCTTTGCTATCTGGAAGATAAATTTGGAGGGGGATTGTTTTTTTACTTTCTGTTATTTGAGTTCTTGCACGTTATGAATAGGTTTCCTATAATGTGGAATCAACAATTCTTTAAGATAAATGCTGTTCAGTTTTAATTGATTATAAAACAGTTGTAACTTTATTAGAGCTGTAAGGCACTTATATGGGAAATTCCATCTCTACCTTTATAGTTTAGGGGGAGGAGGGAGGGAAGCTGTAGGACAAACAATTGTTTCTTCTTAGGCAAGGTTGAGAGGAAAATCCATTCTTTTTGTTTACATATATAAAGAATTTCTGCAAGTATTCTGTGGAGTGCTTCTACTTTGCTGGTGTTGCCAATCCTCTGTGAAAATACTTATGAAGTTCTGCTAAAACTTGGCCAAAATATAAATTTCTGGAAATCTCATTTCATACGTGCTGTGACTTTTTAGGGATTAGCTGCATAACTACACTACACAATGGCATTGAACATGTTGATTCTCACTACAGGTATACTGCAATAATTCCCTTTAATTGCCGGTTTTGGTTGCTAAGATTCTTATGTGGCTGGCAGAGAGTGCCTTCTGTGCTCCAGAGCCCTGCTGGCCAGACAGTTGGGAAGTAGAAAAGTCTAACCAGAATATATTGAAAGTACTGGTACCCATGCATAAGGCAATGCCATTTTAGTGTCAGAGTAATATTCAAACATACTTGAATCTCTTGCTTTGAAATGTAAACTTTTGCCTTGTACCTCTAACATAGAGTCCCAAATCTTTGCTATTATTCTTTGGTTTGATTTAATTCTGTGCTTTTTTTTTTTTTTTTCCTCCCATAATAAACTGTTCATGTATATTAACCACATATATCTGCTGGATGGATATAACTGTTTTTAGTTAAATTTACATGATCTTCCTCTTTAACATATATTCATCTATACCTACATACTACTCTTTGTGCAGTGTAATTTTTAAATTTGCTTTTAAGACTGATCTACTTCTTTAGTTTATACCCATCTGTTAGTTGCCTTTTAGCCTAATTTTTAATGAAGCTTCTTGTCCCTAGTAGAGCTCTAATGACTAACTGCATACCTTTGACAGTAAAATGAACTGAAAAGTTGTCTTGGTGATGCTTTACTGTTTCCCAGTAGATTCTTCTATGCATTACTTATTTTACCTAGGCATTACCTATTCTTCTGTGTGTTACCTGTTTTCTTAATATGGAAAGCTGAGAGTCATGCACATCATGAGAATTTGTTGATGTGGTGAAAGACGGTATGCCTAAAGTTGTTTTTGGTAGTCAGACCTCTCAGTTTTTTTGGAGGCTGCCAATTTAAGAGAAGCTGTCCCTTTCTGGGCCACTTCATAAAGTTAACTGTCAGTACACATTTGCTTCCTGTTTTAGCTAGGTAAAGAAAAATGATTGTCAACATATGCAATTTATATACAGTTGATTCCCTTGAGTCAATATAGGTAACAAAGTAGAAAACACCTATTACAAGGGTTGAATTTTTAGGATGGAGCTTAGAGAGTGAGTTTGGGGAAGTCACCTGTGTGTACAAAGCTGTATGTATGGAAGAGAGCGGATAGATGACCACAACTTTAAGAGCGTGCTTGAGCTGATACAGTAGCTGCTGCTACAGAAACGGTGCTGCTGCCCTTAACTTCCACATTTTTTGGTGACTGCCTGATTCTGACATCTTTCAATGAGCTGATTTTTATCACTATCCCAAAATAATATGAAAAAAAATGAATGAGGTAGATTTCTTCTGGCTTAGTGACTGAGACTGGTTTTCCACAGCATCACACAGGTACCAAGCCATAGCATAAGGAAGGCACTATTAATTGTGAGCGGGCAATGGACTGGGTTGTCCCTTCTCAGCGGCAGTGTCTGATAAACCAGTTCTGCTGCCCTGTGAGATGTCTTTCTGGGAGTCTGTCTGACAGATGGGCACCAATATGAATTATTGGCAAAGCAGAGTGGAGGGGAGCAAGGGGAAGAAACAGCAGACAGTTTGACTAGAGGTACAGACTGCATCCTTTACATGATGTTCTAGAAGTGACTACTTGTACTCACAGTTACAGAAGATGCCATCCTTTTCATGGTGGAGAAAGAGCACTTCATAAACTGGAATTTCCTCTACTGAAGGGGATGAATCTGTACTCTGGGCTTGAGCTCGTTAGATGCCTGACAATGGTGATGGTTTTTCAGTAGTCTGCGATGGATTAATATGTATGCATAATTTCCCTTCTACTGATCCTTTTAGGTGATTGCAGAGGGCATTGTGCTGCACAGATTTGCATAATCTAAAACAAGATATGGGAGAGGCTTTATTAATGGCTGTTCTGATAAACATACTCCATTCTCCCATAGTCAAATGGATATAAGACCAGTCTGTAATCCTACTTCACAGAATATTGAAATGGTATCTTGAGAAGTTTCTGCTTTGTTTCTTGTTGGAATTTTTGAAGAAATAGTAGACTGCAGTATTCAACCTGGTCCTCTAATGGTTGAGGCTTTCTAACATCTGGTGTTAACAATTGTAGTCCTTCTTAGTAGTGCTTTCTTTTCTTAGCAGTCCCTTATGGGCATTTCACTTGATTTAATTTCTTTTTTTTTTAACCTGGAATTTTGACTGTACATCTGGTTCTATTCTAGTGGTACCAATCAGCTTTGATTTTCAAAGATCAACTCCTCCAAGCTCAAGAATAGTCCATCCTATCAAGCAGAGAAAGCAACAAAGCAGGAGGCCTATTTACATGAACAAGATGTTCCTGAAAAACCTCAGACATAAGAAGGAAGCATGCAGGAGGTGGAAGCAGGGTCAAGTGACCTGGGGGGAATGTAGAGCCACTCTTTGAGCATGCAGGGATGGGATTAGGAAAGGTGAAGCCCACGTAAAGTGTGGTGTGGAAAACTAAGAGCAACAAGAAATGTTTCTGCATGTACACCAGCAGCAGGGAGGGTATAAAGAAGATGGAGTCTGACTCTTCTTGGTGGTGCTCTGTGAATAAGCAAGAGGTAGTGGACACAGATTGAAATAAAAGAAATATCATTTAAATTTAAGGAAAAAAAAAAATTACTGTGAGGGCAGTCATGCCCTGGAACAGGTTGCCCACTGAAGTTGTCAGTTCTTAGCTGTGGAGATACTCAAAACCCAACTGTACAGGATCCTTGGCAATCTGCTCAAGCTGACCCTGCTTTGAGCAGTGTGGTTGGACTAGATGGTCTCCAGAGGTCCCTTCCAGCTGTAAAGGCTGTGTGATTCTGAACTTTGGATGTTGAATTGTTTCTTTTTCCACTGACACATGGAAAGATACTTTTAGCTGTTTGAGAATACAAGTCAGTTATGTACATAAACTCTTCTGAAAATTTTAGGAGAAGTACTTTTGTGTAGACAGATACATCATAAAAATGAAATACAAAACTTCTGCAGCTGGTTCGATGCTTTAAGACCATGTCAGTAGTGCATTTTCATACTTTGCATAACTAAACTCTTTTTACATAAAATAAGTCTCTGGTGTGGTAAGAAGTCAGCTTGCCAAAGTGTCATCTCTTTGCTTCTTGACCTTTCTTCGACATCCATTGCAAGGAAGCTAATTGTGCTGTGGTCTGAGTCCGTCTCTGCATGCTCTGTAAGAATATAAAAAACGCCCAGCTGATTCAGAGACTGGCCCAGTCTGGCAGTCTGTCTTTGTGGCAATGGGAGAAGCTGTACAGGAAGACAGAACTTAAGCCAGTTTCTAGGGCCTCTTCCCTTAACATCAAGAACAATTGTTCTGAGATATTAGAGGGTACATCCCTCTAAATAGAGGGTATCCATTTATGTATCTGCTGTTTAAATTTATCTAATCCTTTTTGTGATGGTTCCCAGCATTATTTGACTTTGCAGCTGCTGTATGTCAAAACTCATGGTTTCAGAGAGTGGTGTCTTCAAGATCTTGAACTGTACCTACCAGCAGATATAGCTGTAACTGTTGTATTGGTGGTGGTACTTGTCTATAGATTAGAAGTCTTTAAAGAGCAGTGAAAAGAAAGAAGAAATGCAGCAGGCTGGTTTGAGGGATTTTTTTTAGTATGTGACAGTTACACGACAGCTGCAGTGAAAAAGAGATTGTTGCCTTACGCAGTTCAGTAGTTTGAGAAAAGCTTCTGGACGCGTGAAATAAGTATTTGACCTCCTCCTTTGCTAAGGTTTATATTCTTAAGTGTGGTACCACTAAGAAGACTATCAAGAGTGAGCTGTTTGCTCCTTTCAGCTGGGTGAAAAGATGCTTCAGAAGATCAGTGCTGGAGCAGACGTGTAGAAGAAGAGGTTTAAGCGTGGTAAGCAGAGGTTCTGGTTTTACTCTTGCACCTATGAGATTTCTTTCAGCCTAGTCCATTTAATATCTAATAGGCTTTGGGTGATGAGTTTTATCACATATTAGCAAAATATGGTCTACTTGAACATTGATGCTCTTATGTAGGCTATCCTGTCAGTGTTTATGTGGAAACCATAAATAAATAAGTGGCAGAAGTATGTCTTAAAAGTTTAGTGTACATTTCCTCTAAAGGCTAGCTGAAAGAAGAGTAAATCAGTTAGAATCTCCTACACAGTTACTACCCTTATATGTACGTACCAAATGCCATGGATCCATTGTGGGGAGTATTTGTTTATAATAATATTGAAGGAATGGTACAATGTGTATGTAGGTACTTCTTTGCATACAGGTAGAAAGAGTGCAGAGGTTGGAGTTGCATCAGTGAAGTATGTATGATGTTCTAGATTAAAAGGAGGTATATGGATAGATAGATCCTTTTTTACATTGAACGTAAGTGTGGATATAAACACCTCCAAGTAGTTTTTCATCAATGCTGCTCTTTAAAGGCACGTAATATTTCAAATTAATGTGGTTCCTTGACTGTATATTAAATTGTTATCTGAAAACTAATAACAAGGTTTTTTTTTTGTTGTTTTTTTTTTTTACCCGCAGATTTATTATATAGCCATGGCTTGATGAAAAAACTTTAGTGAAAAAAGGCAAGCTTTATGTGAATTAGGTCACTGAGATTTACTTAGGTCTCTTTTCAGTTTAAAGGCCTAAAGGCAGTAAGAGTTGTTACGTGCTGCTTTTGGTTGTGGGTTTGCCTATGGTAGCAAAGGTTCCTTCCTGAAAAGGCCTGAAACAGCAGTTTGAGTAAGATAACAGAAAATGAATGAATTTTTTAACACATGAAAAGCTAAGCCCTTTCTCGAGTTCTTTTTTCTTCCTTTTCCTTTTTTTTTTTTTTTTTTTTTATTCTTTAAACAGACTTCTTCTTTCAGCAGCTAACATCTTGGAGATTTTTCCTTTTTTTGGAAGTATGTTGTAAATGAAGTACTTTGCACTGAGAGGAAACCAAATCACAGTAACAAATCCTCATGTTAAATTTGTTACACAATTTAACCAAACAACAGAAACAGCTAACAGGAGTAGGCTTACATGAACTAAAATGGAGGTTTTAGACTGTTATTCACACTAGAGAAGCATTAAATGTTGAGTACAGCTTCTAGAGACCGATAGTTTAAACACAAGGATTTTGAAGAGCGAGGTACTTGCAAGAAGGTATCACGTGCAGCCTGTCTGATTTTGGTTTTATGCTATCAATGTTACCAGTGTCCTGTGAGTTGCGGTGGGTCCAGAGGAGGGCCACGAAGCTGATCATAGGGCTGGAGCACCTATGCTATGAGAACAGGCTGAGAGAGTGGGGGTTGTTCATCTCTCCGGGGAGACCTTATAGAAGCCTTCCAGTACCTAGTGGGGGCCCACAGGAGAGACGGGGACAAACTTTTTAGCAGGGCCTATTGTGATAGGATAAGGGGTGATGGTTTTAAACTAAAAGAGAGGAGATTGAGACTAGATAGAATGAATGAATTTTTTACAATTATGGTAGTGAAACACTGGCATAGGTTGCCCAGGACGTGGTAGATGCCCCATTCCTGGAAACGTTCCAGGTCAGGTTGGATGGGGCTCTAAACCCAACCTGATCTAGTTGAAGATGTCACTGCTTATTGCAGGGCGACTGGACTAGGTGACCTTTAACAGTCCCTTCCAGCCTAAACTATTCTACAATTCTATGGTGAGTCTGCCACAGGGATGCCAAGTTGAAGTTAGATGTCTCCATATTTTTAACGTAATTAAAAATAGAAAGTGTATGTTTAAATTAAACTTTGACTTTGCTTATTACAATCTGTACTCACTTTATTTTCATAGTAGAAAAAATATATATGTAGAAGCTGTTAGTTTCCTAGTAAAGCCATGAGGAGTGCTGTGGTTTATGGTGAGATTAGGTGTGGGTTTAGAAAAAAGCATGTAGAGCAGTTGCTGAGGCTTGGGTTGTGGTGAACCTTGTTCTCCTGTGCCTGCTCTGTCCATATCCCACAAACAAGAACTGGAAATTGCTCTGGGCTTGCGCAGCCTTCCCTCTTCAGAGTTCTCCAGAGCTTTGCCCAAAGTTGGATCCATGTTTGTGTCTATCAAAGTCAAACTGAGTCTAGCTTAGACCTTCTTCCTCATCCTAGAACAGCCCTGTTGTGTCTCCTGGGTTGGAGTAGCTGAGGTGGTTCAGTTGTGAGTAGGGAACGTGCATGAGAAGTGAAGGTGTAGGACACAGTGAAACAGAACAGGAGATGGAAATACTCCCTGACTAACGTGTGATAACAAGGGTGCTCTTTTACTCCTGCAAATGGTAGAGGTTGTGGGTTTCTGTTTGTACCCAATTTGTAGGTGATGTTTCATGTGTTTTAAGGCTGGATGTAGCAGTTATAAACTGTAATAAACTAAAACCTACACATCAAATTGATACTGCCTTGCACTGAGGAGTTCTGCAAAAATAATAATAGGTGATGAATTAGCTTTCACTCACGTAGACAACTACAGTTTTAGTTGTTTATTATACTTTGTAACGTATTGTTGTATTTTTTTTTTTTTGTTGTAATGAAGTCACACTGATAGACTGTCATTCTGCCATTCTTAGCAGACCCTGCAAGGAAGAACAGCAGCTCTTATGTTGTGTGCTCGGCACGCATGTGTGCATTTCTGTTAGAGTCCCTAAGCTTTCTATCAAAAAATAACTGACACCTGTTTTTTTCACTTTAGGGGAGAGGGACTCGTTTAATAATGCTGAAAAAAATAATTTATCCTATGTGTTTAATAGTCACAGGAATAATAATAATAAAAACACACTGTAATGGTACCAGTGCCACGTGTTACATTTCACTGGTGGGTCAATGCTCTTATCCTTTTTACTTGCAGGGCCACAAAAAGTAGATTAAATGAGTTAAAAATAGGAGCAGTGAACACCAAGCAGGTTAAATCTTAAGAGATTTGTAATTCAGCTGGCTGTCTTGTCTGTCGTGGCCCTTTTCTGCATCAAAAGAAGCGTGGCCTTCAGTAGAGGCAGGTGATTCTGTCCCCCTACTCTGCGCTTTCAAGACTGCACCTGGAGTACTGTGTCCAGCTCTGGAGCCCTCAACTCATGGACCTATTGGAATGGGTCCAGAGGCTGGCCACGAAGATGATTGGAGGACTGGAGCATCTATCTTATAAAGACAGGCTGAGAGTTGTTCAGCCTGGAGAGGACAAGACTCTGGGGAGACCTTCTGGCCCCTTCCAGTAACTAAAGGGGCCCTACAGGAAAGATGAGAGGGCTCTTTATCAGGGAATGTAGTGATAGGACGAGACAAAACGGTTTCAAACTGAAAGAGGGCAGATTTAGGTTAGATATTAAGAAGAAATTCTTCACTCTGAGGATGGTGAGGCACTGGAACAGGTTGCCTGGGGAAGCTGTGGATGCCCCTTCCCTGGAGGTGTTCAAGGGCAGGCTGGATGGGGCTTTGAGCAACCTGGGAGAGGCATCCCTGCCCATAGCAGAGACTTGGAACTACATGATCTTTAAGGTCCCTTCCAACCAAACCCTTCCTATGATTCTAGCAATGACTGTTCCATTTCTGCCTACTGAAGCCCCTTACTCTGTTCCTGACCTGCCTAGATTCTCTTCTTACTGGTATATGCTAAAATGGAGCCAGCAGCTCCTGCCTGCAGAAGAGCATCCAGGAGCCCAGCTGTACTTGCTGTACTCACTCATCGCTCTGCAAACTGGCAAGGTTTTGTACTCTTCCCTCAGCAGGAAAGAGCTCTTGCTGCAGGAGCCCAACCTGCTCGTTTTCAAAACACAGCCATCCTCTGCAGGAGCTGCTGCACTGCACACGAGAGGCAGCACCGGCCCTACCTCTCTGTCACCCAGAGTCTGCACTGCCAGCTGGATTCTGTGCTTTTAAGTCCCTAATTCGTATTAATGAGGATGTTTCCTTCTCTGTGTAGGTTCAAGGTGCAAGTTTCCGGGGTTGGAAGGAAGTAACGTCGATGTTCAATAAAGATGATGAACAGCAGTTGCTAGCAGGATGCAAGTCTCCCAAATCCAAAGGGTGAGTAAAACCAGTTGGTCTATTTGCTATTAAAATACACAAACGGGAACAGAAAATAGCTGTGCAAAGTAGTGAAGGTAGACACTGAGAAGCCGTCCTGTGCAACTCCTGGAAGTTACGTCGGGCAGAAAGGTTTGTGTGCATTTCAGAATTATGTATGTGTTCAGCTTACAATGGATAAGGCATGCTGTATTAGGAAAGGACAGATATTTTTAGTTCTGTCAGGAAGAAAAGGAAATTTAGCTGCATAATAGTTTTTTACTGTAGGAACGGAGTAAAGGTTTCTGAGTAAAAGGTCATTCCCCCTCTCCCCCTTTATTCTTAAGGATTAATTATGGTTGAATTTACAAATTCCTTTTTTTACGTGCTTGAGTCTTCTTTGAAGTCTTGTCTACACCTAAAAAGGTTAAGTGGAGTAGCTATACCAGGATCTGCAAATCTTCCTTGTCAGAGCTGAGGTGCTTACTTGGAACAGTTCTGCTGCCGGTACAGTTAGAGCTGTTCTCTGTACAGTATATGTAGGTTTTACTGACATGTGCTATTTATCTTGGTTTTAAACAGGAAAAAATGTGGCACCTATCAGTATAGCTGTTCCAGTTAGCTTGGGAAGACTTGCTGTAGTATGTCTCGTTTCCAGTTTATTTTGAAATATATATTTTACAGTATGCAAGAGTACATATGTGTTTGCAAGGGTGAGTGTATGTGTGTACATGTATTAACAATTTAGAATATAAATACATATATTTCTATTTCCATTTGAGCTTGTTCGATAAAACTTCCTGAAAGTTCCCAGCTACTGTCCCTGTACAATTTTATGGGTGTTATTAAGGTGCTAGCTTGCTTCAAAGATTCTCTGCAATTGATGCTGAATATAAGAATCAGGTAACCTGGTGAAGAGAGCAGAAGGATAAAAATGGAGTTACCACAAACGTGGAGAGCCATTTTAGCATTATGATGCAAACTGCCTGTGTTTTAAGTTTCAGGGTATTTTTCTATGATTGTATACCAAGATTTTTACTTTACTTTTAAAGAAAAATACAACTTTTAAAGTGCACTGCTCATGAAATATGAGAAAAGCATTCAGAGTCTGTGATTGGCTTCAGCAAGATGAAAATTCTGAAGAATCTAATGGTAAATTCAAAATTCAGTAAAAGAAAAGTAATTTTAAAGGTATTGGTTCAGTTGCTTCTATTTAAATATGACAGTGTTAAGCTTTAATTAATGGAAAAAAGTTCTTTTAATAGAAATACTGAAAAAGTGGTTGTATTTGTGGCTAATGAATTTGTATGCTCCAAGCAGATAATGTTTTCAAATTCCTGTTTAGCTCATAGAACCCTGAAGGTTGTGTGTTTCACCACTGGTATTCAGTCTTTCCTTGCTGTCCATTATTTGATTACAGACATAACCCTGAATATAAATTTATGCAGAAACATTCACCATTTTGTATTTCTAATACTCCTCACTGCAAATATGAAATAATTCATACTGAAAGGTCTTAACGGGACAAGAAATGTAGCGATGTGCACAGCCTTTCAAGTGTCTCTTTGAGAGAGAAAATGAAACAAAGGTTGTGTTTTCTTGGTTTTGGGAGGGGAATTTGGGGAGTTCTTACCAGAAATAAAACCATCTGTTTTCATTGTGCAGATCTTTATGAAAAAAAGAAAATGCTGTTGTCTTTTAGAGTCCTAATACTGTGTTTGTCAACATTAGGGTATAAGTTAACTGGCAAGGTGATCGTGGCAAGGGGAGTCATGCTTGACCAATCTGATAGCCTTCTGTGGTAGAATGACTGGCAGGGTGGATGAGGGGAGGGCAGTGAATGTTGTCAACCTTCACTTCAGCAAGGCTTTTGTCTCCCATAACATCCTCATAGGTAAATTTGGGAAGTGCAGTAGAGAGAGAAGTGAGAACTGGCTGAGTGGCAAAGCCTGGAGGGTTGTGATCAGAGTCTTAATTGGAGACCGGTAACTAGCAGGGTTCCCCAGGAGTCAGTACTGGGTCCAGTCTTGTTCAACATATTCATCAACAACCAGGATGAGGGGACAGAGTGTACCGTCAGCAAGTTTGCTGATGACACAAAACTGGGAGGAGTGGCAGACACACCAGTAGACAGTGCTGCCATACAGTGAGACCTGGACAGGCTAGAAAGTTGGATGGAGAGGAACCTGATGAAGTCCAGCGAGGGCAAGTGTAGGGTCCTGCACCTGGGGGAGAAATAGCTCCCTGTGCCAGTACAGGATAGGAGCTGTCTGCTGGAGAGCAGCTCTGTAGAGAGAACTTGGAGTCCTGGTGAACAAGTTGACCTTGAGGCATCAGTGTGCCCTTGTGGCCAAGAAGGCCAATGGTCTCCTGGGATGCATTAAAAAGAATGTGGCCAACAAATCGAGGGAGGTCATCCTCCTCCACTCTGCCCTGGTGAGCCCATATCTTGGAGTACTGTGTCCAGTTCTGGGCTTCCCAGTTCAAGAAAGACAGGGAACTACTGGGGCGAGTCCAGCTGAGGGCTACAAAGATGATCAAGGGACTGGAGCATCTCTCACAAGGAAAGGCTGAGAGACCTGGGAGACCTGGGTCTCTTTAGCCTGGAGAAGGGAAGACTGATAGGGAACCTCATCGATGCTTATGAATGTCTAAAGGGCAGGTGTCAAGAGGATGAGGTCAGGCTCTTCTCAGTGGTGCCCAGTAACAGGACCAGGGGCAACAGACACAAGGTGGAACAGAGGAAGTTCTATTTGAATGTGCAGAAAAACTTTTACTTTGAGGGTGCCAGAGCACTTCAACAGGCTGCCCAGAGGGGTTGTGGAATCTCCTTCTCTGGAGATACTCAGAACTCTCCTGGATGCATTCCTGTCTAGCCTGCTCTAGGTGAACCTGCTTTGGTAGTGGGTTTGGACTAGATGATCTCCAAATGTCTCTTTAACACCTACAATTCTGTGATTCTGTGATAACAGGTGCATGAAAGGGAGGAACATAGTGAGTGATGGTAAACAAAACATTTCCTTATTTCTTCTTTCCTAGCTTTGGGTTTGTTCTTCGTTTATTTTTTTTGGTCAAAGTCCTGAATTGTTCTAATGCATGCTGTAATTCTTCATACATTTCCAAAGGCGGTTCTGTGCAATTCACAGGGTTGGGGCAAGGTGTGCAAGTTGCTCTCATAGGACATGGCCATACCGAGGCCTCTTCTGATGTATCCCTGCAAGGTTCTACTTTGTTTAGGTTTACAGGTATACAACGGTGTTTTTTCTGAAGTTGATAGCAGTGGATGTGCTGTGGTAGGCTGGTGACTGATTAGCATTCCTTGCTATTAAACCTAATAAATTAATGGAATGTTTTTTATGATTACATCCATTGTTAAATGAAGAAGTTAATCATCTTGGCATTGTTATTTTCCAGAACAAACCTAAAGTTAAAGGAAGAGATGAAGACTGAAAAGAAGCAAGGTTTTTGGGACAGTTTGGTGATAAAGCAGAATGTCCAGTCTAGGAAACCAGATGAGATTGAGGGATGGGAACCACCGCAGATCACTGCTGCTGACTCTACCAGTGATGCAGCAGCAACTTTAAGTGACTATACAGCCTGGTCAGGCTGGGAAGATGAAACCAAAGGCTCCACAAAATACACAAACCTGGCCAGCTCAGGAAACAGTTCCAGGTGGAGTATCAAATCAGCTGGAAAACTGGTTAGTATTAGACGTCAAAGCAAAGGTAACCTTACTGACAACTGGGAAGAACTAGAATGATACTGGTAATGTGAAGTGCTTTATAGATAAGACAAGAAAGGTTCCATGATTTACTCGCGTGTTAAAACCAAAATCAAATCTGCTCAATATTGCACCTTTATACAGTACTTTGTTTTATTCAGATTGTTACAAATTTTTGCTCACCTGATACAAGTTTTCTTATTACATTGTTAAATAGCTATGTTTTCCACACTGAAAAAGGTAGAGAATCTATTTTGTGCCTATATTTCACATTCAGACTCTGTAATACGTTGGATTGTTGGTTTTACCAAAAAAAAATGTAATTCCTTAGTGAATGTATACACTGGTTGTAAATTTGACTGCCTTATGTAGGAACTTCCACTAGCTTGAGGTCCTGTTTTTATTCTGGTATTTGAGGGCCACTCAAAATTGTAGTTTTGATGCTCTTCAACTAAGAGTACTGATCTGTTGCCTGCAGGGAGAATGCTTGTACTTAGTTGACTGTTTTCCAAATCTTCAGCCTCAGCGTACGCTTCAGCTTGTGCACACAAGATGCTCAACTGTCACAATGTGCTATACTGTGTATGAAATGGGAAAATACTGTTCTAGTCTACTTCCTTCCATCACAGGAACTTCACCAGTAGTCAGGTCAAATGGGTCTTCCAGAGGTTTATTGTTTCATTTTGAGTTGGATTTTTATTTTTTCTTATGAACGTTGTTAGACAAAGCAAAGCCTCTCAGTTTTTAAGATGCTTGTTATGCCAAAAATAAAAGTGGTTGAAAATTTGGAAAGCGGCAGTGAGTAGAGTATAAGAAGATCTTGTTTTTTTTTAGTAGTCCTGAATCTAGGGGTGAGTTGCTCCTTATGGAAAGGCATGTGTTTTTATGTTTTCAATAGCTGATCCTTGTTCTACAAACCACTTTTTTGTTTTGTACTGTATTGTTCCTCCTCCCTCCCCTGCCCCCCAGCTCCATAAGCAGTGATTGAATTATACGCTGGCATTTTCAGGATAACTGAGTAACTGAGCCATTGCAAGTATGTGCATGCACACAACTTCTGAAGCGTTTTTGTTATAAAGCTCAGTCTTACTAGCTACTGATACTTTAATTTTTGGTAAAAGAAGGTGAAGTGTTAAACTTGAGATTTGAAATGTATATAAGAATACTAAAAGTGCCTCTTTCTAGCATATTGTCTCTCATTAGCAATGCGGCTGATGTCAGATCCAAAGTTGGTTTCCATTTTGTTTGTATGACCTATATAAATACTTCTTTAATATTCATGGAAAAAAATCAAACCAAAAGTTTCATAAAAAATGATCAGTAGGCATTTTCTCTCTCCTGATTGTTAAACTGGTATAATAGAACTGAAAACTTGTTGACTGCCTAGCAATATGGCCAGTACAGTCGGAAGATCAAGTTAGTGTTTCAGAGAAAATCAGCGTTTTTACAACAAAGTATATACCTTTATATAATGGATATCTTATAAGCATATTTTTTCAAGAAGCTTGTGCTGATGAAAAGGGATGCATGCAGTTTTCTTCTAAGCTTGTACCTTGTTTCTGTTATTGCCACGTGACTCCTTTCTTAGCTGTCTCTTTCTGCTCTCTCCAATTCATTTATAGCTTTCTGACGTACAGTTCCTGCATAACTGCTTTTCTTTCCTCCTTTTTTTTTTTTTTTTATTTTTTTGAGATTCCTGTTGAGATGTGCCTGAAGGCAAACAGTAGCAAAATGGGGTTTGTGGCTGTTGTTTTGTTTTTTGTTTTTTTTTTCCCTATTATTAATAGGATGTTAAAAGGTGTTGTTATATAAAAGAACATCAGTGGTTTGTGCTACAAAACAGGATCTTATAAGTGGCAAATACATTTGTAAAATTGGCACTATATATTTAAAAAAATACTAATAGGGGAGAAAGAATTAGCATTTATATCGCATCATTTAGTCTGTGAATAAACTCTGTATTTGCCTTTGGCAAATATGTATCCTGAGGTTAATTATAGGAAAGAATTAGTGTTCTTGGGTAAAGTATGCTGCATTTTATAGTTTATGGAATACCCTCTAAGGCATGAGCTAGTATTTAGTTTGGTTGTTGGTGCTCACCTAAAAGAACAGGAAAAGATCTGTGAGCAGCCCTCACTATTTTGCTGTCAAAGATGGGGCTGAGAACTTTTAATTTCCTTCCCGAAGAAACTATTTATACTGTGACCAGTAAAGGTTTTGCCTTGCACATTATACTGTCAAGTGCCTGTTTCTCACCTTGATGATGTTCGATGTACAGCTTAACTGCAGCATTTTTCCATTTGTTTTTAATGGTATGATAAAGAATATGCTCACAAAGCTGACGCCTGTTATAAAACAAAATTGCATCCGAGTGGGAAATTGAAATATGTAACCTTAAGGTTTAACTCCTAGTGATGAAAGTTTTGGTCTGCTTAGGTGATATTTCTTCAGAAATAATTGTTCTAAGGATGAACATTATTAAATTTAATATAATTTATTGTTACGCTTTAATAATGTATTTGTCTTTTGAGAACTCACTGGTGTGAGTTTTTCTTCTTTTATGTTTATAAACTTGTCTGAATTTTCAGAACGGGGTCCTCTTTTCTTTTACCTTTGTAGATGCTTAACTACATTATACGTTTTTGGGCTTAAGCTATACACAGCTCCATATGTGGAATAAGTGTAGAATATGTCCCTAAATATTTGTTTTGAAATTGCATTTCAATCTATGTGAAATGGTTTAGAAGAAGGTAGCATTAAGATTGTATGATAAGATTGCACAAAATAAAATATAGTTTATATTGCTTTCTCGTAGCCAATCTGCATGATTGTTGGCGTGGTTTTAACGGGAATTAAAAGCTTCATGTGGCTGTTACTAGTCACTTAATTCTAAGCAAAGTTCTTTCTGAGTATTTTTATTTATTAGCATCATTTGAAAAGAAAAATAGTATTTTCCATATGAATAAAGATTTAGTTTGAACTGAAATGCGTGATATTCTTGTTTTCTTTTCTGGTCTCATTTTATTTCTCATGGGAGTTTGTTTTCATCTGCATGGAGGTTACTTGCATCATTGTAGAATACGACCAAGGGAGTAATAGCTTTGTTTGTCCAAACTCAGTGAATCGCTGTCTCAGAAGCTGTAGCATCCTAGATTTAAAGCGTCACCCATTGCTTTCACAGTGGGAAGGATGCATTAGTTTTGACAAACTGCAAATGTTTTGTTTTATTGGTATGTGTTGATTTAAACACTTATTTTATTGTATTTTATTTAAATTATTGGCTGTTTTGAAAGCTCGGGCAGCGCAGTGTTCTTTCCCTGAAGATTTCACCAGCTCCACATAAACTGGAGGATGTGGAATGCTTTTGCATACACGGGCCCAGTAACAAGGTGAGACCTGCACGTCCTCCTGGGCTGCGACAAAGTGAGGCGCAGCCGCTGTCACTGGTAGGTCGGCTACAGAAAGCAGCCAGTTGACAGCTTCTCGTTCTTCCGCTCCAGTCTGTTGGCTTCGTTGTTGTCTAAGTAGACTCAGCAGGGAGCATTTAGGCAAAATGCTTCTTCTCAGAGCGTGTGAAGTAGCTGAAACAGAACATTTTGCACTCTTACGGAAAAACCCCTGTATGGAGATAGGGTCAGGTGTGCATCTGGGCGGGTGAAAGGGAGTGGAGGGACTTGCATTCCCACACCCTGGGTAGACAAGGACTGTGCCCAGCTGAATTTGGCTTGGCATCTGTCTCAGTTTCCACAACTTTTTAAAATCCTTGTTAATGACAAGTGGCTCAGATGACAAAACTGTATGTCCTATCTGAAAAGACTTACAGTCTCAAGAAAACATGAATGCATGTGTTACTTAGCTGTTTCTTGCATATCTAAACATTCTTACTGATTTCTTTTTTTCCCTGGTGCGCCAGCTAGTTGTTTTCTGATGTGCAGGTAAATGAAACCAGCACTGTAAAGAAGAAAAATAATTGTCTAAAGTGTAGTAGTCTCTGGAGATAGTTTGCAAAGGTGAGCCTATTCTTAGATGTCTGTCCGTCTCTCGAAAATTTCTTGTAGCGTGAGTCTGCTTTGTGCCATACAAGAGCGAGAACCTGACAGATAGGCAAAGAATCCAGTTTAGAAATTAAGAGAGCTGCATTTCTTCGAAGTGCAACCAGCCTCATAGCAGAAAAAAATGCTTCTTCTATAGTTACAAAGTACTAAAGAATATGAAACCAATCAGAAAACAGGGATATAAATAATAGAATATAATAGTAAAGTATAAGGAGAAGGCGGTTTTTCATATATTTACCATCTTATTACTGGTACTGAATCAAGGCATACACGCTCTGTTTGGGAAGAAAATTTTCCTACTCTTGTGTCTAGCACTTACAAAAAGATGCAAGAAAGCTACCATATTCTTTTCAAGTCTGTAATAATCTGGTAAAAGCTTGGCTGGCACTCAAATTTTTGTGCTCTTGAGACTCAAATAACACCAGTGAAAGCTTAATAACATGTTTTGAACTGTGAGTTTGCTGCTGGAAAAGAAAAAGCATTACTTTCTTCAGAGAAAAATGCACAGCTGTATTTTGTAAGACTAGTTTGTCCGCTACTGAAAATAATTGTGTGGTATTTTGCTTTCTATTTGCTCTAATCCCTTGTGCTGAGAAGAATAATGGAACAGTTCAGTTTAAATAGTTTTTCAGAGAATTGGCTAGTTTAATTATTTGAGGTGTTATAGTAAACAGCTCGGATTTGATACAGAACTATTCCTTTAAGGTTAGCCATGTCTTCTGGCCTTTCATATCTTGTACCTCTTTCCTTGCAACCCCCCAATGCGCTTGTCTTGAGAACCTTGTTTGTCCAGCAGCCTTGCCATTTCCCCCGAGATGACACTGCTGAATGCTTCTGGTGCTGCAGAGAATACCGTGCTGCCTGTGTTTGTGCTGGGGAAGGGAAGGGAGACTCCTCTATCCAGAGTCCAACTACTGTACTCGGTATATTATTATTTTTTTGCTGCTAAAGCTTTCTTATCTTATTTTAATATTTCCTATTAATTATTATTACTTGCTTTGTATAGGGTTTGTACTTGTCCCCTTGTAGCTTTGTTTCTGGTCACACATGCAAAGACCTCTCTGATTACATAAAGACCTAATCTTTGCTGGTTCTCCCGTGATGGATACCCTCTTTCAGGCAGACTTGCCTTTCAGTTTAATGCCTGTAAACAGTTTATCTTTTGAACATTCAGACAGAAACTTGGCATCCGACATTTGACAGGACAAACAGAGGAAAACAAGTCAGGCATCACTTCCCATTAGGAAGCAAACTATTGTTTGATAGGATGGAACACAAGATTCCCAGAAGTTGTACTACAGATCCAGCAGTGCTGCACATAGGGTTATTTTGAAAATTAGAGACTTAATGAAATATATACTTGCACTTTATTCTGTTGTTTTATAAAAGCACATGTCTCCTGACGTGCCTTAACCTGGCTGCATAGCGTGGCTGTTGCGCAGCTGCCTTCAAGAGGGTGTGTGTGGTGAACCAGACCCTCGTGTCCAAGGTGGATGGCCTGTTGGCAGCTACAGCTGCGGTGGGGGATCCGAGCTCCTGAGCTGTGCGGTCACAACTGGCTGCACCAGGGACAGGGGGAAGGTTTGCAAGACAAGTGAGGGAGCGGGTGTTCTAGCATAGAATCATAGAATCATCCAGGCCGGAAGGGACCTCCAAAGGTCATCTAGTCTGACCTCCCTGGGGAGGGACAGTCACAGGGACACCCCCAACTAGACCAGGTTGCCCAGGGCCTCATCAAGCTTTGCCTTGAATATGTCCAGGGAAGGGGCCTCAACCACCTCCCTGGGCAACCTGTTCCAGTGTTCCACCACCCTCAGAGTAAATAATTTTTTTTCTAATATACCCCTCATCCTATCGCAGCAGGCCTTTGTGAACAGACCCTCTCCAGCCTTCCTGTAGGCCCCCTCTAGGTACTGAAAGGCTGCGATTAGGTCTCCCCGGAGCCTCCTCCAGGCTGAACAGCCCCAGCTCCCTCAGCCTGTCTTCGTAGCAGAGGTGCTCCAGCCCTTTGATCATCTTTGTGGCCCTCCTCTGGACCTGCTCCATCAGGTCCATGTCCTTCCTATATTGAGGGCTCCAGACCTGCATCAAGGAATGAAGCACAGTGTAAAGAGCAGTAAGTCCCAAACACCTGAGACTGTTCCTAGGGGGGTTAGCATTGATATTTATTATTAGACCATGATTTTAATGTTAGAGTATCAGAACTATCACACTCTAGTCCTTTTTCTGAGTGTTTTTCTCAGTTGTCCTGTTCCAGAATGGGATTTTTGGCTGTGATGATAAATTGGAAAGAATACACCCTGTGCACAGGTACAAGATGTAGGTTTTGGATGTCTTTAAGACTGATGATGTGTAACTCACAGGAAGCGCTTCTACTACTAGGCCTATAAATTAGACTTAATTGATCAAAAAAGGTAGAAGGTAAGTGCAGGTAGTAAAAGTTTTAAATGTAGGCTCAGAAGAAGGCATATGGTGGCTTGCAGCAAGAACTCAAGTGGTGGTGGGATGAAACTACTAATGTTTCAGTAGAATTAAACAGCTTCATCCAGTATCCTGCTTCTTCAAGTACTATACTTTCAGCCTCCCCCCACCATCTCTGCTTTCTTACCAAATGCTCTGGGATCTTTAAGATGAGCTTTTTCCATCCTCCCCTCTCTTCCCTGAGGTCCCTGGTTTCAGGTGCTACACCCAGCCAGCTTTCTTGCTTTCTTCATCTGAAGACTTTTTTTTTTTCTGACCTTACATTTCCCTCATTGCCACCTATTGATCACGTGAACTGGCTTTTCATTTATTTACCTGGTTCCCAGTTTCCTCTTGGGTATGAACTAAGCTTTCTAATCCTCCAAAGGAAGTAGATTTGGCCTGTGCCTTCTTTTGTTTGAATTCTCAGCTCTTAAACTTACTTTGACCTTCTCTTCACCATCAGTGTGGGCTGTTTTCTGATTTGATGTGGTTTTATTTTTATTATTGACCAAGTGAACTTGCCTAACAATCCATTTCTTGTTTGCTTAACTCCTGTTGTCACAGGCTTTTATGCTCTTAGTGGGGCTTGTTCTCTGCATTCATCTTTGACTTCTGCTTTTTGGTTTTTCAAATGATTCTGATGATTCTCCATTAGCATCAGGATTTTTTTTTTCCCTCTTAGGAGGGATTATGTGGATGAATTATGTGCTTGAGGTTGACTTTTTTTGGTTTGTTTTATTGCCTCTAAGCCTGCGAATTTGTTAATTTATGAAATGTTATTTGGAGCTTGCTTGTTTTATAGAATCATGGAATTGTTGAGGCTGGAAAAGACTTTTGAGATCATCAAGTCCAACCGTTAACCCAACACTGCCAAGTTACCACTAAACCATTCACCTCAGCACCACTTATACTCCTCTTTTACATACCTCCAGCCATGGGGATTCCACTGCTTCCCTGGGCAGCCCGTTGCAATGCTTGACAACCCTCTTCGTGAAGCAGTTGTTCCTAATATCCAATCTGAACCTCCCCTGGCACAACTTGAGGCATTTCCTCTTGTCTTATCACCTGTTACCTGGGAGAAAAGACCAACCCCCACCTACTAGAACCTCCTTTCAGGTAGTTCTACAGAGAAATAAGGTCTCCCCTCAGCCTCCTTTTCTCCAGACTGAACAATCCCAGCTCCCTCAGCTGCCCCTCGTTACACTTGTTCTCCAGACCCCTCACCAGACTTACTGCCCTTCTCTGGACACGCTCCGGCACCTCAATGTCTTTATGTCATGAGGGGCCCAAAACTGGACACAGCACTCAAGGTGGGGCCTCACCAGTGCCGAGTACAGGGGGACAATCACTGCCCTGGTCCTGCTGGCTGCCCTGTTTCTGATACCAGCCAGGATGTGGGTGAGACCGTAGTTGGAGTGCTCTGCGCCTGGGCCACAAAGGCTCATAGCGGACTTACTGATGGGGCCAGATCCTCAAAAGGTGCGTGTGAGCCTCCTTGGCAGAAGTGCCTGAGGTGGGTGACCTGGTGTCTCTTCCTCTGGTTGTGATGCACGTACCTGCAATGGGCTGAAGGCCTCACCCAGCTTCATCAGGGCAGATACTGGTTCATGGGCCAGTTAGGAGTGCACTGGCTGCTGGGGTCTTGGGTTGAGGAGCGCTCCACCTGCCTCGTTGAAGTCACTGCTTTTGATGTAAGGTGGTAAGCGGGCAGTGGAGCAACACTGGCCTGCTTAGTGGTGGCCTCGCTTGCCCAGTGACGGTTCTGTGTCAGAAGTGTCCTGCTTCGGTGCCAGAGGAGGGGAAGAGCTGGCAGCTGAAGGTGCAGGATCTGGCCACACACCGTGTGGATGAGTATGGAAAAATAGCAGAGGTGCGGGCTGGGACATCCTGCTGCAGGGCCCTGTCTGCGTTTAGTGACTTACAAAAGCAACATTTTGGCAGTGTTTTCATAAATTAGCCAAGTTTTAAAGGGATACCATGGAGCTAAAAAGGAGACTACAGGTTTACAGCCTTAAAAGTCTCTCGTTAAGACTTCTTTCTACTGCTGTGGCTGAGAGGATAGCGGGGACCAAATCATGGGGGAGAGGAGCTCCGAGCAGGCAGAGCTTTGTCCTGTAATCTAAGCGTTGTGTGGGAACGACAACTGACTTGAATCGTTCTTCCCTTATCATTTTGTTACAAATACTAGAGAAAAGCAGAGCATTCAGATGGAAGGAGCATATAAAAAAATAATTAGATTTATCTTTAAGTGGCGGCTGTTTGTGTGTGCCTTGAAAATTCTTAGAAAGGCTTTCAGCTGAAGGCACAATGACTAACTACCCATAAAGTGCAACAAATACAGAGCTGAACATGGTTTAGTCGTAATTGCAGAAGCAGCTACACATAAATCTGCGGGAAATAAGCATTACCAGCATGTCTGAACGGCAGTGGGACAGGTCGGTGTGGGGCACAGAACAGCCCACAGGCAATCGAAAGAGAAGAAACCCGGTTTCAGTGGCACCCTCACCTCTGCCACCTCCTGAACCCACTTATCTGTCACATCCTCGGGTACAGACATCACAAGTTTTAAAAGGAGCCTTCATCCTACTGAACCTTGCAGGAGCTGGGGATTATCTTCCAGTGTCTTTTAAGGAGTTGGGCCTCGGCCTGAAGGGGCACGGAGGAATAGCATAGTTAGCTAATACATCCTTTAACAACTATTTCCAAAGACTTGATATCGTGTACTTTATTTAACATTGGTGTCTGTAGTGCCTTCTCCCAGGGACACGCTTGGTTGTAGGATGCCAGGCAGTGAGGCAGCTGCTGCCCACATGTGGCTGTGATGCTTTGACCCTTAGGTGAGTACCTGAACATCTAGCCCCACGATTAAATAGTCACTGAGGGCCAGAGAAAATTTATTATTATTATACGTGAGTGGAGGAGATTCTGCAGAAAAGACAACAGAGGAATGGAGCCATGAGAATTATCCCTAGGAATACTAATTTCTGATTTTGGTTTGATTCCTGTATTTGACCTCACAGGAGGTAAGTCTGGCCCTCTCAGGTCAAAAGCTAAGCATCTTCAGTTTGCTGCCTGAGGTCACTGCCCTGTTTCTCTCCAGCCATTGCAGAGTGACATCTTTCCCCGCGGCTTCTGTCAGAAGCTGCAAAGTTGGTTAAATTTGGGTTACAGGACTTCTAAGTACCAAATGCTGAAGTATCTAGGACTGATTTGATGAAGTTTGAAGGTTTTTGATGAAATCAGCTTGTGGTGCAATTGTCTGACTTCAAGTGATGAGGCTTAAGAAATATCTGCACTCTGTCTTGTTCTTCTATATATACATATACATATATATATGGCTTAGACTTATATATGGCTATAAGACTTAGAAATTCGGAGCACTAGCATAAATGGAAAATTAATACATTTTTCCACTTATTCCTTGTCTCCCTTCTCTACAAGTGTGTGAATTACTTTAATGGATATTGGCTCAAAAATGCAGTTATAGGTAAGACTTCAGCTAATACAAGTCTTTCTTTGCCAGGGTTGGAGCAGTAAATATGCTAATTTGTACACCACGCAAATCCAAAACGTTGTGCTACTGTTCTCCACACCCCCCCCCTCCCTGCTTCCTGCTGGCCTGCAATGCTTCTGTCTTCTACACCCAAAAATGCCACCAGTCCTTCAGTGGATCTCTCTTTGATTAAGCTGGGAATTTTTGCTCACATTTCAGCTCCTTCCTTCTGAGAGTTTGTGCATTTCCCAGGGAGGAGGACCTGGGGAAAGGAAAAGAGCAGGGTTCTGCTTCTCTGCTTTTTCCAGATAAGAACCTTGGGCTTCTCTGATGTCCAAACATAAAGGCTCACTCTGCTCTCTGAACAGGCCCACGTCTGCTGCCTTTAGTGTCTTTCCCCAGAAGCAGGAGAACAAAACTGTTGGGAGAGCCTGCAATCCAACTGGTCTAGAGTCTCCCAGAAGACAGCTTTTGGAGTTAATGATTGGGGGTGGGGGAGGTGGCTGGAAGATGCTATTTTTCAAAATTGTAATTTCATGCTCCGTGTGGGCTGTGGCAGAGAATGTCTTGATTGCCTTTGAATGGGTGTTGGATTATCAGGACTAGAATACAGTAACCCTCAAATCACCTGAGACTGTAACGTGATCATGTAGAGAGGCCACGGTTAGAACATGGTTTCCTGTCATTGCCACTGCAAAGTCTATATATAAACAGATCCAGGTCTTGGACAAAAGCTGGGGAGCAGAAGAACCCTGTAGAGCTCGGGTACACATTTCAAGGCACGGTTTCCCCTTTATTTCTGCGCAGGAGAGGCAGGAGATCAAGGAGTGCAGGTTCACTTCGAGGCATGACCCTTCTTCCAGGTTATGGCACTTCAGGTGACATGAGTAAGTGCTGGTGTGAAGGGCAATGAGCTTAATTCAGGTTGCCAAAAAAGGTTCCTTATTACAGGTGAGATATTTACTAACAGTATCGTTATCTGGAAGGTGAAATCTTCACCCCTTTCCATCTGATGAAGAGATGAAAAAATATTAAAATACCACAGACCTTACTGATCAAAATCAGTACCTTAGCTTCCTGCTTAGGTGACTAATTAAAATCTATCTCGGTATGCACTGACGGCTTCACACCACATACTCACGTCAAATCAGGCTGTTACGTGCCTGTTCTAAGGCAGACATTCACCAAGTATTTAACTAGCTCTTGGAACCACTCCCAAAGCTCAGTTTTGCCCAGTGTTCAAAGCTGATAACGCTGCTCATGACAGTGTGATTCTGCGCTCATGGGCTTTAAGACTGTAAAAAAATAGTCTAATAGCCCTGCACCTGTATATCTTTTTTTTCAAACCCTGAAGAACAGTTAAAAAAGCCACCTTTTGGCAGTCTTGGTGGACACCAAGTTAAACATGAGCCAAGCAATGTGCCCTTGTCCCAGATAAGGAAGAAATCTAGATACGATACAGATTAGGGGCGGACCTGCTGGAAAGCACTTCTGAGAAGGACCTGGGAGTTCTGGTAGGTAGTAAACTATCCCTGAGCCAGCAATGTGCCCTTGTCACCAAGAGAGACAATGGAATCCTGGGCTGCATAGGGAAGAGTGGCCAGTAGGTTGAGGGAAGTCATTCTCCCCCTCTGCTCTGCACTGATGAGGCCACAACTGGAATACTGCATCCAATTCTGGGCTCCCCAGTTCAAGAGAGTCAGGGACCTACTGGAGAGAGTCCAGCGTAGGGCAACAAAGATGAAGGAAGTGGAGCATCTCCCTTATGAGGAAAGAGACTCTTTAGCCTGGAGAAGACTGAAGGGAGGCCTTATTCATGCTTGTAAGTATCTGAAGGGTGGGTTGAAGGAGGATGGAGCCGGACTCTTTTCAGTGGTTCCCAGTGACAGGATGAGGGGCAGTGGGCACAAGCTGGAACACAGAAAGTTCTATTTAAATATGAGTAAAAACTTCTTTTGGGTGAGGGTGACAGAGCACTGGAACAGGCTACCCAGGGAGGTTGTGGAGTTCCCTTGCCTGGAAACCTTCAAGGCCCATGTGGATGCAGTCCTGAGTGATATGCTCTAGGCAATCATGCTTTGTCAGGGGAGTTGGACTAGATCATCTCTAGAGGTCCCTTCCAACTCTGACAACTCTGTGACTCAGTTAATGGTATCCCGGGCTGCAGCAGGAGGAACACTGTCAACAGGTGGAGTGGGGTGATCATTCTCCTCTGCTGGTGAAGGCTCATCAATGTCTACAAATAGCTGAAGGAAGGGCAGAGCCAGACTCTTTTCAGTGGTGCCCAGTGACAGAAGCAGAAGAGGCAGGCACAAACTGAAACACTGGAGATGCTTGTTATTATGAGCATGACCAAGCACTTGCACAGAGAGGTTGTGGGGTCTTCCTTCCTTGGAGATACTCAAAAGCTGTCTGGACATGGTCCTGGGCAACTAGCTCTACCTAACCCTGCTTTAGCCCTCAACCTTTCTGCAACTGTAGAATGAAGGCCCTGGAAGTACAGGACTAAAAGCTAGAGTCCTGCTGCTTGCCATCTTAAGTTCTGCTTCCTCAGACCAGCGTGACACCAGCCTACATCAGAAAGTGTCTCAGAACCTGTTCTTCAGCCTGTCATTTGTGTAAGAACTGAAAATTAGTTCGGAAAAAAATCAGTGTCTGTGATAACTATTTAAAGTCACCCCTCTCCCTTCTCTAGTTAGGGGCTAGGGGATGGTCCCCCTCCACAACCTTAATACCCTTCCCCATTCCCACATTACTTGCATCTTCAGCAGTCGCAGCTTCCCAGGTAATGGTGTATCCTTTGAGAGCTTGCATTTTGTCTGCAGGAGGGATGGTTCCTTGCAGTCCCTGATCCCTTTAGTGGGCAGGATGGGTGAAGAGCTCAGCACAGCATTAAACCAAATGCTGACTTTAGAATCTCTCTTTAAAGCTTTCAAGGAAAGCAGGCGGCATCCTAAGATACCTGAACTCAAAGAAAAACCTCACGAAACCCTGTATCAAAAAAATCCACTTATCAGCAAGCTCAATGGATAAATTTCAGTGTTATGCCAAGGTTAAGTGAATAAAACCACTTCCTGAGGAAAGAAATGTTCTCCTCTTGTTGTATTAAGAGCCCAGCTACCCTATTAAAAAGTGCTAATACAACCAATTACTGAGACACAATGTCACTCACACTGCTTGTACGCTTCTCGTTCCAGGACCAATTACTGCAGAGAATAGAAAGATCTTATAAAATTCAAATGGACTCATCTCTATGCACGAGAA